>JADRCD010237293.1:0-83225 GCA_019843815.1 Montemys delectorum | reverse complement strand
AGAGAGAGAGAGAGAGAGAGAGAGAGAGAGAGAGAGAGAGAGAGAGAAGGGGAGAGCTAATATGAGTCTAGCAATACAGAATACAAGTACTAGATTTACTTTAGTCTGAATTATGGCTAAATAAAACTAGGGCTCAGTCAATCTAATTTTTAAAAGTTGTCTTCATGACCTTAGATTTTTATGAGTTGTTTATAAGTCCTTCACAAGTTCATTTAATCAGCTTAGCAGAATGGAGACCAGATGAATGATATAAAGACCTATCTTCCTGGACAATGTATTTTAAGACATCATGCTAGTTAATTGTGGCATGCCTTCAGGAACTAAGTTTGCCTCCTAAAAATGGGTTCTAGTTAGCTAGCATTTTCTTTCCTTCAACATAGGTATTAGTAGTTTGTTCTTATCAACAGGTAATATTCTCACCAGAAGATGTTGCAGATGTTGCAGATGTTCTTAAATGATTAGGAGTGTACAATATGACATAGGTGTCATCTGCATTTGGAATGATTAATGCCTAAAATTTCCCCACAGGTTCTTTTTATTTTTCAAACATAGTGTTATACAGATGCATAAAAGCAAATAATCTCTACTGAACTGTCTAAATATGAAAATAAATCGATAAGGTATGAGGATACAGTAAAATTAATGTCCTGGGATTTGGATATCAGTCACTGTTATTCACGAGAGGTGAATGTTTTGGCCATATCTTCATGTGTGGTTCAACTAGTATGAGCCCTTGAATCAGATCAATTTTGCTATTCAATCATGACTGAATTTTACATAATAAAAGAATGAAAGGAAAATATTTTTTTAGGGGTAGATGTTGTAAACAGTGATTCATTTCTGATGATAGTGTGTTACCCACAGCACAAACTAAATAGAATATCACAATTCATACTAGCCTCGTGCTTCCTTCTCTGAATACAATGAAGGAATTTTTCTCCTTCAGCCAGTCGGTGGTTTGGTTTGTCTATTTGTGTGCTTAAGTTCCTGGTAACAACAGCCTCTAATTAGTGTCTCACATGAAAGGCTGAACCACCTCACACACAACTGCGGTCTGAGTCATGACAACCTCAGTAACAAGGAACATGAACTGTGGGCACAAATGTCTCCAGTATTATGTTGGAGAAATAATAATAATATAATAAATAGATACAGTAAACATCTTTTAAAGTGAGAGGAACCAAATAGTAGGGAATTTTTAATCAAGTTTTTATACAAATCGCTCACAGCCACACGAGGAGCAATCACAGAGGATGAGCTTGTAGATCGCTGTACTGCTCTCTGAGTTTCGCTTGTGTAGGATGCTGAATCAGGAACAATTTCAATGTAAAAGAGGTCGTGATATGTTGGTGACGCAAATAGGATGATTTAGACTATTGTGAACCACCTAACTGCTACTTTTCAAGTTAGTCGATGTAACAAATGGGAAATTTGCTGGCGTTGGTACTCCCTCCACTTCCATCTGCCTTTCAAACAGTAACAAAAACAGACGTTTTTTTCCCACAACATTTTCTCTCTCTCTCTCTCTTTTTTTTTTCAGATGAATAATTTGAGCAGAGTTTGGAACAAAGAAGATAGCTTTTAACAAAAGGGGGGCAGGAAGAGCATTTCTCCTCATTTCTGTTTGCCTTTGCTGTATTCTCACAACAATATGAAACAGATTTTGATAATTGCTGCTTTAACTCATGGGATGTTTAGCTGTGTACAGTGACAATCCATCAGCATATATAAAAGTGTTCTTAAAACCTGAGGTGTTTGGACTGAATGGTGTCTTACTCATGACTGTGTATTTAGGACCATTCCTGTACATTGACACTAGATTAGATTTCAGTGAAGTGCCACAATATAATTCTATTTTCAACCAATTGCGATATTAAAAAGCTACATAAATAAGTGGCTACGGAAAAATCGATAATATACTCATAATAAGTCTACAACATTCATTTAAAGCTTGTCCTAGGGATTCGATGGTGGGGAGTCAGATACACTTCTTTGAGCTTCCTTCAAAATAGCACAGATTGAGTGGGTTAAATAATAGAAATGTATTTTCACTAAATTTCTTCTGAGCCTTCATTTCTTAGCTTCCACATGAGCACTCACTTCTTATAGTTCCATACAATTTCTATATCAGTGTTTTGATTCCCTTTCCTTGCAACAATACCAGTTACCTTAGTTGTCTCATTTTAATTACTATTTTAAGGAATATTATTAAATACATTTTCAATCTGAGCTGCTGGAGTTGTGGGTGTTCATTTTAGCCATTAATAATGGTATATAACAATTTCCTCTTACTACTCATTACAAAATGAGTATTTATTTCTCTAAAATTTCCAGTTATTGTACCAAACAATGTGATTATTAGGAAGGTGAGACTTTGGGAAGTTAATATAGTCATAGGAATAGAATTTTCCACAATAGAGATCAAATCCTTATACAGCAACAAGAGAGATAGTGCCCATTTCCTGCTGTCTGGATCTAAAGGGGTGTCTAGTATAAACCAGGAGGCAGCACTCATTAAGTACCAACCATAATAACATCTGGATTTCAGCCTTCCAGCCTCAAGCCATGAAGACTAGAACAACCTAAGGTGATTCATCAGCATCAGTATCTTCATTTTTTTGCAAATATATACTTCACTTTGTTATATATTCATTAATATCAATATAAAATAGCAACAAATACTAGGAGGGGAGAGGAAGAGAGAAAGGATAAGAGAGACTGGAAGTTTACTGCAATTTCTTAGACTTAGCACATCCTGATACCTAAGTCCTTGGGCAAAGTAATATGAGTAAAACTAACATAAATTTATCTCTTCTTTTGAGATTTTCTTCTATATTAAGGTGTAATACATAAATGGATTAACATGTTTTAATGCTGGTTAATTTTGGTCAACTTGATACAAACTTAGACATAACTGGATAAGAGAGCCTCAACCTAGAAACTGCCTTCATCCGTGGACATAACTCTGAGGCATTTCATTTTAACTTGCTAATTTATATTGGAGGGCACAGCTCACTGTGGCGGTTGGTATTAAGCAAGGGGGCCTGGGATTTGTCAGGAAGGGGGCTGAGTGGACCAGAGGAAGCGAGCCAGTAAGCAGGACTCAGTCATGCTTTCTAATTCAGTTTCTGCTTCCAATTTCCTTCCTTGATTGACTGCATTGGTCCCCTCTATGATGGTTTGTAAGGTATGAACTGAAGTAAACACATCTCAAATTAGTTTTGGCCACTGTCCTATTACACTAGGACTACACTGTTTTATTAAACTAGGACAAAATGTTTTTTCACCTGTTCAAGAAAGAAAGGAAGAAAGAAAGAAAGAGAATAATTATTTGCTAGCATTGAATTATAGTTTGAATGAAAGGAATTTCTGAATTCATTTTTTGGAAACAAATGTGTATTATTGCTATTATTTGTAAAGTGCTATATGTGATCTAAGATACCAATAGAATTTCATTCTATTGATCAAATTTCAAAAAGGAAACAAGTAGTTTTCTTTTGTGAAATTCTAATATGAACATCAGTAAGACGGTATATTTTTATGACTTTCAAAGCTTCATCATCTTCTCAAAATTTTATCTGCTCAGGAAACATATAAAGGCAATGTAAAAATCTGGCATTTATTTAGTAACACATAGCAATTTACACACCCTTTGCAGCTAGAAAGTAACAGTGATATTAATATAACCACATGTACAATGTCATCTAGCCAAGCAGTAGCTTATACCGAGAATGAATTGTTACTTGAGTCAGAGTGAATGTTGTAGAAATTCAAGACAAATTATAAATTTTGGCAAAACACTTGGAACACTGAATTTTTAGACATTAGCATTAGAAAATCTTTACTTCTTGTAAAAGACTTCATGTCTGTTTATACCACTTGTAAAACAGACTTCTATTTGAATGGCTACTATTGTATAAAAGTAACACTTTGACCACATAAAAGGGGTAAAATATCATTTGTCATATGATTATTTAGCAGAAACATTGATAGTCTGGGGATACAAGTAGGTGGTAGAGTGCTTGTGTGAGGGAGGTCCAAGATTCAGTCCTGAGCACCAGCCCATCATCTTCATTATTGTCACCATCATCATCATCATCAGCAGCAGCAGCAGCAGCAGCATCACCATCATCACCACATTAGCAATATGTAGAGTTCTATGGGTTCTTATGGGAACAGCTAATTTGTTGATCTACTGAAACACATGATGGGTATGATTGTTGTATGGAGCATGGGCAGTGAAGTGTAGGTGGAGTCTGTGAGAACAGACTCTAAACAACACAGATTGTTTTAGATTCACTGAAAATGATTACTTTTGAATCAACTTTTTTTTTCTTTTATCTTCAGAGCAGTCCTTTGATGTCTAGATACTCAAAGTAAAGAATATCACCATATACATGAAAGCCTGGGGAGATTATAGGAAAACTAATATGACAGAAATGTGGTTTGCTATAGCCAAACTACACAGGCTACAATTTTCCATGAAGAGAAATAAAAAGGAGAGTCTATATTTGAGTTTTATCACTGAGACAAAGGAGGCAAACTGCACAGATGCCTGGGCTACCCAGCAGACCCTTGTCACTAGGGGAGCAAATGTACTTCACTATGTAACTGATATCTGCATCTGTAAAGTGTTTTCACCTGGTGTCTACTGTTTAGTCAAGCTACCACAAAGCATAAAGGCTGAGGAAGAATGGAAAAACACTGGACCATTAGAAGTCTTGGTTTGCCAAAACTATAAATAAAGATTGTGTACTGATCCTAACACAAAACAAACTGATTTAAATTTCCACATTAAAAAAAAAAAGAAAAATTACTTATATAGATTTTTTCTTTACATAAAATATTTGATGGTAATGAAATTATTAAACCTGTATCATAGAAATTGTAAAGTATTACAATTTTAAACATCTATGTGCTAAATCCTATTAACAGTGGTCATATATTCAGTTATCGAAACTTCAGATATTTGATGATGTTAAGTTGAACAATTAAGAAGAAAGTTTATTGTTCCTTGTACAATAATATAATAGGGAATGGAGGAGAGTTGGGGAAGCATTGGGGGAAGGCAGGTGAACAGGTGAACATGATCAAAATAGGCTGTATGAAACTCTAATAACAAATTTTAAAAATCAAAGAATGACCTTTTTGAGTTCCGTAGACTGTGTCTTGCATATTCTGTACTTTTTTTTCTTTTTCTTTTTTTAGATATTTTCTTTATTTACATGTAAATTTCTCCTTTCCCAGTTTCCCCTCCAAAAAACAAACAAACAAAAACAACAAGAACAAACCCCTTTTGCCTCCCCCTTTCCTCATGCCTGCCACCCCACCCTCTCCCACTTATTGGCCCTGGCATCCCCCTACACTGGGGCACAAAACCTTCACAATGCGAGGTCCTTTCCTCCTATTGATCGAATTTGCAATCCTCTACTATATACATACTGCCAGAACATTCAGTCCCATCATGTATAGTCCTTGATTGGTGGTTGGGTCCCTGGGAGCTCTGAGGGTACTAGTTAGTTCATATTGTTGTTCGTCCTAAGGGGCTGCAAACTCTTCAGCTCCATAGATCCTTTCTCTAATTCCTTCATTGGTTACCGTGTACTCAGTTCAATGAATGGCTGTGAGCCTCTACATCTGTATTAGTCAGGTATTGTCAGAGCCTCTCAGGAGATAGCTATATTTAAGTTGGCTTGTCCTTCCTTCAGTCTCTGCTCCATAGTTAATCTCTGCCACTCCTTCCATGGGTATTTGGTTCCCCCTTTTAAGAAAGAATGAAATGTCCACCTTTTGGTCTTCCTTCTTCTTAAGTTTCTTGTGGTTTGTGGGTTGTTCTTCCTATATTCCAAACTTCTGGGCTAATAACCACTTATCAGAGAATGCATACCATGTGTGTTCTTTTGTGATTGGGTTACCTCACTCAGGATGATACTCTCCAGATCCATCCATTTCCCTAAGAATTTCATAAATTCATTGTTTTTAATAGCTGAGTAGTACTCCATTGTGTAGATGAAGGCGGGATGTACTTTTTTTTTTGGCTAATATCCATTTATTAGTAAGTACATATCATGCATGTCCTTTTGGATCTGAGTTATCTCACACAGGATGATATTTTCTAGTTCCATCCATGTGATGCAAGCTGAAGAAGTGCCCAAGTGAGGACGCCTCAGTCCCATTTGGGAGGGAGAAGAAAGCAATCACAAGTGGGAAGAGAGAAAGGCACCTGGAAGGGAAAGTAGATAGGGGTTGGGAGAAGGGAGTGGGAGGAGAGGAACCTGATCTGGTATTGGGTGAGGGAAAGCAGAAAGAATGGAAACAGGCAACCTCTGGAGATAGGAGGTTGGGGAGGACCCTCCAGAATACACCAGAGACCTGGGAGGAGAGAGACTCTCAGGAATCAAAGGGAGGGACCTTAGATGAAATGCCCAACACTAGGGAGAGGGAACTTATAGAGCCCACTTCCAGCAGGAAGACAGGACATCAAATGAGGGAGGGGAGCATCCCACAGTCACAACTCTGACCCATAATTGTTCCTGTCTGGAAGAATTAGAGGGATGGAAACAGAAAGGAGCCTGAGGAAAAAAAGGTCTGGTGACAGGCCCAAAGTGTGATCCAGCTCAAGGGGAGGTCCCAAGGCCTGACACTATTGCTGCGGCTATAGAGCACTTACAAAAAGGGACCTAGCATGACTGCCCTCTGAAAGAACCAACAAGTAGCTGAAAGAGTCAGATGCAGATATTTTCACCAAAGCAATGGACAGAAGCAGCTGACACTTGTTGAATTAGGGAAGGTTGAAAGCAGCTGAGGAGAAGGGCGATTCTGTATGAGTGTAAGATCTGAGTAAACAGGGACATCTCAAAAAAACACTAGGAGGCCAGGAATTTCCTTAATAAGATAAGTTCAGGAACTTTAGGAAGGTAAGGGAACTCTCCAGAAGGGAAAGGCTAATGAACATTCCTCAGAACACAGGGTAAGAAACTACCTCTGGGTGGAGGCACATTCTGTAGGGTGGACCTTTTCCCACCTTCAGACAAGGGAAGTCTAAAAACCAATCAGTTTAAAAAGTCACACTGTTCTACCAATCACATTGTGTCTAATGACTGCTGCCCTGAAAATTGTATAAAAGCTCACTGAACAAGCTGTGCTGGGTCGCCTCCTTTCCTGAACGACAGGGACAGCCTCAGTGCACTGAAATAAAAATCCTCATGTTCATTGCATCAATCAGGCTCCATGTGATTCACTCAGGGGGTCTCCAGTAAGCTAAGGTTCTTCAGGGTCTTACAGGAGGACCAGCAGTCTCAATTAATCTGGACCCCTGAGATCTCTCAGATAATGGACCACCAAACAGGCAGCATACACCAGCTGATATGAGGCCCCCAACACACATATAGTACAGAAATGCCATGTCTGTGTTCATTCAGAGAGGATGCATCTAACCCTCAAGAGACTGGAGGCCCTAGGGAGTTTAGAGGTCAGATGGGGTGTTGGGTGGGGACAGCCATATGGGGCAGGTGGGTGATATGTGATATGGAACAGTCAGAGGGTAGACAGGGGTGGTGAATAAAATATAGAGTGTAAAAAATTAATTAATTATTTAATTAAAAAGAAAAAAATCAAAAAATGAACTTTTATGTTTTATATTGAAATTATTAAGTATGTTGCTGGTACTCAGGGGGACTAGGTCTGAGAGGCAGTATGCTATGTGAATTTCGTGCTCATGGAAACTCACTTTGAAATTTACCTCTAGCCACTGACTCATTCAACAGTACTGTCAGGGGTTGGTTCTAATGCTTTGTCTTAATTCATTTCCCAAAATCACACTGGAATCTATGTGTCCAGAATCTGTGAGTCCTTCTCCTCAGTTGTTTTTTTTTCCTTATTTATGTATTTATTTACCCAAATTGGTTTTTGATTCATCAATAAAGAGCTAGCAGCCAAAAGTTGGGTAGGGGAATAGTATTCCAGGGACTTTTAGGATTCCAGGGCAAGAAACAAAGTGGACAAGAAGAGGAGATTCCACCATGAGATGGGTAGAGGTCGGACCATGATGCCTCCAAAATGTAGATACAAAGGGAAAGCAACCCTGTTGGAGGGCTGCCCAGAAGGAAACAGGGCAGCAAAGATAAGATTTAAAAAGAGTTACCTTAGAAATATAGCAGGGGAGTGGGTTTGAAAATGCCCAGCCATTGAACAAAGCTTATTAAAAATAGAGCTCTGTATGTGTCTCTTTTTATTCATGAATCTAGAGTTCTTGGAGTTCCTGCCCACCAGGAGCATAGAGCACAGAGCAGACTAAATTCACCTCTACACGGTACCAAAGAGCTTTTCTTTTCCCACAGAATTAAAATAGCAGACTATAATGGTTTGGATATGATCGGCACAGGGAGTGGCACTATTTGAAGGTGTGCCCTGTTGGAGTAAATGTGGCCCTGTTGGAATGGGTGCGTCACTGTAGGTATAGGCTATAAGACCCTCATCCTCGATGTGTGGAAGCCAGTATTCTGCTAACAGTCTTCAGAAGAAGATGCAAAACTCTCAGCTCTGCCTGCACCATGCCTGCCTGGATGCTGCCGTGCTTCCACCTTGATGATAATGGACTGATACTCCGAATCTGTAAGCCAGCCCCAATTAAATATTGTCCTTTATAAGTCTTGCCTTGGTAATGGTGTCTGTTTACAGCAGTAAAACCCTAAGACACAGACAGCAGCAGTATTTGTTTAAAATATAAAAGAAGTGGTGGTATTAATGTAAGCAAAGCATTTAAAACATTTCCTGACACACTGGAAATGTTAAATTTTTATTAGTGCTGGAGTAGCCTGAAGCTGAACTTAACTCTCATCTCTGTCTTCCATTTCTATTCTCAGCCAGATAGTTCTGTGCTGGCATCTGAAGGGCCTTAACAGCCAGAATTGAAAAAGAGACAAAGGAGCAAACATGATCTTCATTAAATAGTATGAAGACAAATTTATCTTTCATGTAGCCAAGATACATCTAATGGTTATTCCCCAGGCTGATCCATCATCAGTAGCTCCCTCCTTACCCAGGAGTAAAGCTTGAGGCATTTTTAAAAGTAGACATTAATTAAAGTAAGCAAAGGACTAAAGCATAATTGCTATTTTGAAGTGTAAATAATGCTACAAATATCAGTGAGAACATAATAAAAAAAACCAGAACTTATTTATTCCTCTTCTACAGGATAAAATAGAAGAATGTATCATATCAAAGCAGAGTACTTAAAGTTAGAGCAGAAAACAATAGAGAAACTATTTTTTCTGCCATAGGTAATTGATGTATGCAAAAGGAGTGGGGGGCATCTTGAGTATGTTCCAGAGAACATGGGATAGGTGAGGCTCCCAAGAATCAATGGGGTGGCCTTAGCAGAGACTCACAGCAGTGGGAATATAGAACCTGAAGAAGTGACCTCCTGTTAGCCAGGGAAGAACCCTGGTGGAGCAATAGGGACTCCAACTGATCCACAAAATGTTTGACTCAAATTTTTTCCAGTCAACAAGTAATAGAGGGACAAGGAATGGAGCAGAGACTAGAGGAATGGCCAAGCAATAACCATCCCAACCAGAGACACATCCCATGGGCAAGCACAAATCCCTGACACTATTAATGACACTTTGTTGTGCTTGAAGACAGGAGCTTAGCATGACTACCCTCTGAGAGACTCTAACCTGCAGGTGACTCAGACAGATGAAAAGACCCATAGTCAATCTGTGGATGGAGATTAGGAAGTCATAGAAGAACTGGAGGAAGGACTAAGAGTCTCAAAGTGGATAGGAACTTCACAAAAAGACCAACAGAGTCAACTAACCTAGATCTTTGGGAGACTTTCAGAGACTGAACCCGCAAACAAAAGAACATATATTGACTGGACCTTGGTTAACCACACATACGTAGCAGATGTACAATTTGGTCTTCATGTGGGTTTCAAACAATGGTAGTGGAACTGTTCCTAAAGCTATTGTCTGTCTGTAGAACCTATTCGACTAACTCAGCTACCTCTTCTGGCCTCAGTTGGAGAAGAAGCTCCCAGTCCTGCAGAGATTTGGTGTGCCAGGGTGTATGTGTGTATAGTTTTTTTTTGGGTGGGAGATACCCAGGAATCATTCACTCTCTTGGAGGAGAAGGGGAAGATGAGGGGTAAGTAACTGTCAGATAGAGGAATTGGGAGGGGGAACAGTAATCATGATGCAAACTGAATAAATAGAATAATGAGTAAATAAATTAGCAAAATAAAAAATCTGAGACAACATTGAATTCATTATCAAAAGTCAGGCAGGTCAGCAGTCATATGCACTACAACTGTGGCCTTGATTTACATCCAAGTTAAACAGAATTTTCAATATTTATATTTTTAATTTATGTATTTCATTTATTTTACTTAATTTTAAGTAAAATACAAATAGAGCACTCGCCATCTATCTTGTTTTCCTATCAACTCCTCCATTGTCCCTTCCGTGTCCAATCATTCTCATGCTCTGAATACCTCTTAAGTTGGTAAGTTCTTTATCTTGATGATGATGATGATGATAATTATTATTATTATTACATATATATGCATGTATATACATATATATACACACACGATCTGCATAGTCCATGTGTATGCCTTGTGTGTGTGATTTCCAGGCTGACCACTTCTTTTGGGTGACCACCTAAGGTCTCATCTGTGGAAAAAGCTAATTCTTTCATTCTTAGCAGCCATTATTTGTCCATAATTCTTTGTCTTGGTATGCACTTCCATGAGATTTTCAAAGTTAACAAGTCTATTAATTTCTTTAATTTTCGAGTATTCTTTAAGTAGTCAAGTCGTTAAGTATTATGAATGTGGGTTCTCTCTCATTTCTAGGAGACGCAGTCTCACCAGCATACTTCTTGGTCCTCTGGCTTCTTAAACTATTTCCATCAATTCTTCTATAATGTTTCTTAAACAGGAATAATACAGAAGATATACCTTTTGAGTTCAGACTATTTACAATGTATTGATTCTTGCACTGTGTCTGATTTGTTTTTCTTTAATGATCTTTAATTTTGCTATTTTCCTATAATGTGCACTAAAGAGAAATTTCTTTCATGAGGAGTAGAGAGTCACACTTATCTGTGATCATAAATATGTTTTACTTTGAAGGGAAAAGGAGGAGAAGTGGATTTGGAGGGAGGAGCTGGGGGGAGTAGGGGAGGAGGGAGAAGCTGCAGATGGGATGTAATATATGAGAGATAAATTAAAACAATAAGTTTTAGACTTTATCCTATAACTCAAGTACAGGTTTGTCATGCCTGATACTGTTTTTCTTAGGAGCATTGTCAGCTTAAGTGAAATAAGTTCATTTAATATATACATTGTATAAAACACATATATACATGTATTATGTATATATTGTATGTAATTGTTGATAAATATAAAGGAATATAATTACTTAAGGATTCATTCTTGGTGTTACATATCTCTCCCTTTCCTACTGTTTTGATCTTCTACATTATAGCCCTGTATTAGTCAGTGTTCTCTAGAGTCACAGACCTTAAGGAATGTCTCTATATATTAAGGGAATTTAATGTAGTGATTTAGAGTCTGTAATTTAATCCAACAATGGACAGCTGTGAAGAGGAATTCCAAGAATTTAGTAGTTTATCAGACTAGACTAGTTGTTTCAGCTGGTCTTCTGTATAAGCTGGAATACTAAAAAAGTAGGTTCCAAGAGATGTTCTGGCAAGTAAGTACAAGCAAGTGAAAAAGAGAGAGTCTTCCTTCTTCCAATGTCCTCATGTAGGCCTCAAGCAGAGAGTGTGGCCCAGATTAAAGGTATATATGCTTTGTCCCAGGCTGACCCTGAACTCAGAGATCTACCTTCCTTGTTCTCCTGGAATTAAAGGCATGTACTACCTTGCCTGGGCCTAAGTTTTCATGGCCACTATGTTCACTAGGTTCTCCATGCCAAGATCCAGGTCAGAAGCCTGTGTCTTCCAGCCTCAAGCTCTGGATCAGAGGTGTGGCCTCCATTTCTGGATTGTAGGTCATTCCAGATTTGGCCAAATTGACAACAAGAGTTGTCATCATAATCTACCCCTTTTCAACTTGATACAAATCATATCTCATGTCCCAATGAAACAATAACCAGCTTATAAATACACCTAACATGATATAACTGTCCATTGTACAATTGCAACATTGTGAATTTAGAATAGGTCAATGACACTTTGCAACATCTTTTTCATCTCAATTAAATACCAACTGATAGTCTCTTAAAAATTGGGAAGAAGGCACAAATGTGTTCTTAACAAAATAAAACAGAAGTGCTCTTACCATTTATAAGCCTTGTTTCTGCAACTGGTCTCCTGGCCTTATATGATGGTATTTATAACTACCTTCCCCTACTCAACTTCTGTCTTAGTTAGGGTTTTACTGCTGGGAACAGACAATGTGACTCAGGCAACTCTTACAAGGACAACATTTAATTTGAGCTTGGTTACAGGTTCAGAGGTTCAGTCCATTATCAAGGTGGGAGCGTGGCAGCATCTAGGCACACATGGTGCAGGAGGAGCTGAAAGTTTGACAGTATCTTCATCTAAAATGCCTCTATGAAAAGACTGGCTTCAGAGAGCTGGGAGGAAGGTCTCAAAACCCACCCCCACAGTGACATACTTTCTTCAACAAGGCCACACCTACTCTAGCAAGGGCCACACTTCCTAAGAGTGCCATTCCCTGTGCCAAGCATATACAAACCATGACAAGCCCCCTCTTTGTGTTTCCTGTAAATGTAAGCTGTACCCTATCTACTATCTCCCCCTCCTTCATGCCTCTTTCTGAATGGCAGACCAGGTTGAACTGCTCATTTCCCCAATTTTCCCATTAAACAAAAACAAAAGCAAAGACAAAAGCAAACACCATAACCAGTTAATCTGCTTATGCTCACATACTGAGTTCTTGATTCCATAGATAGTTCTTAAACCCAGCAAGTTATTGTTTGCCTTCCTGTGCCACTACAGTAGTCTACATGAACTACTTCTTTTTGTATAGGATGATATTTAAGAGCTAAGCAGTAAAGTGACTTGTACGTAAACTTTAATTCTGTCATATAATCTGCAGTTAGTTGCTTATATGTAAAATGAGGATGAAGATAACAGTTGCAATAATGTTGCCGCAGGAGCTTGCAAATAGCTTCACAGTGCCCTGCTGTAGAAGACCTGCACATGTGACGGTTGTTTTCTCAGTGTTGCTAGCTTTGTTGCAATGGATACCCCTGTAAGTAAGTCCCTGTGATTCCTTCTCTGAAATACAGCAGTAAGCTCTCCATCTTCAGTCTCTCCCATCACTAGTTATCTTGTACAACATTGCTAGACTTACCTCCTGGCTTCTTAGCGTGTCTCTGTGTCTAGTGCCAAATTGCTGGTCTGAGTACACTTATCCTTTATTCTGCAATAATTTCTGTAGCTTATTCTTATTCAACTCTTACATGTTGTCTTATTGACATGATATGCTATCAGAAGTATGAGTGAATTCCTAAAAATACTGATGACTTTCCTACTTTTGAGATTCATCTGTAGAATAGTTTCTGCTTAAATTCTATTTGATAATTGGTCACAGATAAAACTTGTTATTTATCTAAGGTTTTTATCAAATAGCACTTATTTTATTGACTTTGTTATTTATCTGTCTCTGTACTATACAGTGCAATTCAGATATAATGTGATCCATGCCAAGATGCTGTTTTAAAGGTAAAAGGTTGGACCATAGACATTAAGTTACTTTGGTAACCAAGATTTGAATGAAAGGGGCCTTGTCTTCAGAAAATATTTTGAATTAGATGAGTTTATATTATAGGGTCTACATGATGGGATTAGTAACTGTATAAAAATACAAAGGAGCTTACTGTTTCTCTAGCAAATGAGGCTATGCCTAGCAGATAGGTATCTGGAAACCAGGACAATGGCACTTCCAATTGCCTTGCCAGGCTGGTAAACTAACTTGGACTTTAAGCCCTATATGACAAACAAATAAATATATCTTTTGGTTAAGTATCCCAGTTCAGGATGTTCTCCTATAACCTAAAGAAACTAAGTAATGTGATTTGGCCCAATTATGAAGGAACTACATGGCATTTCGAGAAGGATCTAGGAGCAACTGATATTTTGAAGGTCCTCTGAAAAGTACACTCTTTTTGTGGGTTCTCTCCCATGACTAGTACCATCTGTGTAAACTTTAAGTATCATGCTACCTACTCCTGAAAACCAAAATAGATGATTTTAACAATTTCCAGATGGTAATGGACAAAGGATAATTTTGACATGTTCCCTAAACATAAATTTAACTCTATATTTTAGCAATAAAAAAGCTCCAAATACACAGAGATCAATGTAATCACATATTCTATTTTCAAACATAAGTGGGTGTGCCTGACCAAATAATTTAGTTAGTTTGAGCAACTAACTTATTGTATTTTAGCAGATACATCTAAGATGGGCAGGCCAACTATGCAAAAAGCATGTGAAATTGAATATGGGTGTTTTCTAAGTATTATTCATTCAAAAATTTTCTATATGCCATGAAAATATCATCGATATATCTAAGGATAAACTGAACTGACCTCCCTGCCCCCATCTCCTAAATTCTAAAATTACAGACATGTACCACAACCTCCGTTAAAATACTATATAATATTTTCAGAATTTAACACATATTAAGAATAGGAAAAGTGCAATTTATACCACTAATTTATATATTAAAATTTGTTTACTTATAAAGATGTAATAATGATTTTTCAAAGTATAGGAGAAAGCACTGAAAATTTATTCAGCATGGGCAAATGTTTATTTGTTCTACTGCTTTTTGCTCTATTAATAAATTTGAGCTTTCTGTTTAATATTTTAAAAAAATTTCAAAAATTTGTATTTTTTTAGAATGAGACACAGAAACTCTAATATCTGTGGAAAAAAGGCCATGTTAAACTGCTTGTTTTTCTCTGGTTCCTGGGAATTAAGGAGAATGGTTAGACACTCATACAATTAAATCGAAAGCCAATATTAATTAATTCAGACATAAACTACCAATCATTAGAATCTATCTAATGCTCATACTGAACAATGTACAAATTGCCCCCCCTACACACAAGCACATACACACACTACCACCACCAGCACCACCAAAAGTGAAAGCATTTGTTTTTAAGAAATGAGAAATTAAGTCAGTCAAAAAGCAACAGTACACTGTATATAATTACTTTTCCACAAGCAGTGTTTGCAGTCCTCCAAATTGTATGCAAAGATATTTAGTTCTGAGTATTGAGAGATTTGGTTATAGAATTTACATGTTTTTTTTTATTTTCTTCCTAAATTTTATTGAGGTTGGCATGCAAGGAAATACATTCTTCCCCAATTTTGTATTTTTTTTTTTAGAATGTCTAAAGGATATTCCTGGTATTTTTTTTAATGGACAGTATTATTTAATCAAATCAAGAATGGCAAAAATATTTTACTGCATAATATTCTTCTAGAAAAGGCTAAATATGAAGGCTCCACATGTAAAACTACATTAGTGTTCTCAAACGACAGGAAACTTCCTAATAGTGATGTTCATTAACTTTATCTCCTTTGGTTCATTAATTTTATGTTTTTTACTTCAAAAGTGGCACTGTGCTTTCAGCCTGAAAATTCTTTGCTATTTTTCTTTCATTATAACACTAGATTCAAATTAGATTAAACTATATTCATAGACTATCACCAAAACCAAGTAAATAAAGTTTGTCTTTTATGAATGAACAAAAAGGTTACCAACTAAAAGGAATAAAGAACTGAAAATCCTTCTGTGGAAAATTACTTTGCCCTCTTCCTAATGAAGTGAAGACCAGTGGCAACGAGGCCTGTGTTGGATTACAATAACATTTGAATAAAATGGGACCACGTGATGATCAAACGATGTTAACATGACCATGTTTTCCACATCAAGAGGCAGAGTTAAGAAGAGGTAGATAAATTCCAAGTGTGGGCCATGCTTTGCTAATGATTGAGGTCTTCTGGGCATACAAACATCATTTTCTTTGTCCTTTTCGAGCTTGGATTTGTGTATTGAAAAGATAGTTCTCTCCCAGAAAATACAGTGACAGAATTGGGTTGTGCATATGTGTCTATGTCCAATCAGCAGCGATATGCATAGTAATATGTGGCACAGCCTGTGTAATGAAGTTCCCAGCGTGCAGTCTGGATAGGTACCCTCCAGTGTGCAGGGTGATTTATTTCCTGTCAAGAGGCAGGACAGCCAGACTTCTCTTCCTGTTCTACCTGTACCAATATTCTGTCATTTTAGGAGATGGTAATAGATTCTGCTAGTTTGTTTTTTTCTTTTGAATTGTTTTGAACCTCTAGTTTAGCTGGGCTCCTTCCCACCTCTTTTAATTATGTGACTGGAGCACTAAAGGGAATACCACAAAAAACAAAGCCATCTTTAGTGAGCAAGACTACTATTGTGCTATTGCCTTGGAAGTAATATTTATAATGAATTTAAAAATGAGCTATGGTAAGGAACAGAGACAGCAAGAAAAAGAACTTGGCACATAACTTAACAATGTTCTCAGTAGTAGGGATAAGATGAATAAAAAATTCTCAAAAGCCTCTTAAAATTATTAGATTCTTTTTACATTGACATTAGCCATTATTTCTAGTGTTAAAATCTTCCTACTAACTATATATTTTCCTTGACCATTTTTTTGTCTAGAATTTTAATGTTTTGCTTTTTTTAATGTACAAAATTTTTCAGCCATATTTTCCCAAAAGCTTATAGCATTATTTTTCTTTAAAACTAAATAGTTAAAAAAAAAATCAACATTTTAGCTTCATCTTTTAGCCTATGCTTAAGATTTTAAATTTCAATAATCAGCAAATTATGAATACAGTTTTCAAGAGATTAGAGATGACAAGAGAATCACATTAGAGACAAAGTCTATCGATAACACTGGCACTAATAAGTTATTCCAAACACCAGGATATTTAATATCATGTATAAACATTTCTCTAGGTGTTTACTCACAGAATGATTTGGGAAATCATTAATAATTTTTATTTGGACTATTCATTTCTAATGAGTCTGTCTTTGGGAAATGTGGCAACTATTTTATCAAATTTCTTGAGGAAGTACAAATTTTTAACCAAGATGCTGGGGAGGCATGCCTTTCGCCCAGGACTATGTTGAGCTGAAGGCACTTGTATTACTTCCTGCTTCTTTAGACAACTTGCTTATTTGATTGTTGAGGTCCTTATGTACAAAACAAAATTGATAATCTCATGAATAGTGTAATTCACAAGGTTTTCAAGAGAAAATGTTGTGAGATGCTGTCTCTTTTTCCCTACACTAGCCTTTAACTCACTAGGAAGCTATGGATGACCTTGGATTTATGATTCTCTTGCCTCTACCTCCTGAGTGATGAAATTGCAGGAATGTGTTTTCTGTTGTTGTTGCTGCTGCTGCTGTTGCTGCTGCTGCTGCTGCTGCTACTGATGCTTCAGCTGTTGTACAGCAGTTTTCTTTGAGATGCAAAACTGTAAGCTTTGGAGTTAAGCTCCTTAGGACACAGGGTGTTCAGAGTTCTGCAGAGAAGCCCTTCATTTCAAGTAGCAAACAATTCAGATATTTCAGGACTATATCAGAATCTGACCACGTTCTCTAGGTTCCACCTTCCCTAAGCATGTTTACAGTAAGAACTGTTCTAGTAAGAGATACGGTGAAGCAAAGTTAACCTTCCAGGAAGAAGCAGACACCAGGCAAACTGCCTGTGAAGGAGGTCAAACCAGCTGACTTGCCTAGACAGGAAGGTCTTTAACCTGTTGAGCTTGTTGGAGGTTGTTCATTGTGTTCTGGGTTTCCGCTTCAGATGAGTTGTCACGTTTGCCCAGGTGACCTTTCGTGAGTATGCTGCATTGAGTAATTATCGATCCTTAAGTAACTTCTTCCCTGTTCTACTAAATATAATCTTAGGAAAGCACATTGTCTAAGCAAGTTGAACGTGAGTAGTATCCATACATTGGTCTGCCATCCATTCTCTATTTTAATAGTAGCGTACCACACACATGGATTAATGTAATGCTTGAGATTGAACATAGGGACATGTAAATGCCTCACACATACCATAGCAATAGAGTTATCTTCAGAATCTAAAAGAATGAATTTTGTAGAATACTTGGCAATACAACTTACGCTCTGTGAGTGTTGAGTTTATACACCCATACACCCCCATGCACATGTACAAACAATACACAAAGATTTGTAAAACCATGTATGTTCACCACATAAACTTACTTCTAACAGAAAGAAAAGAAACATAAACTTACACTTCGTAGTCTTTTGTGCCGACCTGCATTTTTGTTGAACTCTATTTGGATCAGGATTTTTCACTTACTAACTCCTTTAATCTCTATGACAGGCACAGAAGAGAATATCACTAATCTTGTTTTAAAGAAAATGTGTTTTTGTGAAGCTAGGGAACTATCCCAATTTCACATAATTCTTTTTTTTCTTTTTTCTTATTCTTTTGTTTTTGTTTTTGTTTTTTAATCAGGGTTTCTCTGTGTAGCCCTGGCTGTCCTGGAACTCACTCTGTAGAGCAGGCTGGCCTCGAACTCAGAAATCTGCCTGCCTCTGCCTCCCAAGTGCTGGGATTAAAGGCATGCGCCACCACTACCCGACTCATATAATTCTTACACAAGAATCTTGTGTCACACCATGACTAAATACTTTTTTATGATATTGACTAGAAACTATATATCTTTCTTTCTATACTTAATTTAAATTTAAAATTCTATACTTACTTTACATTAAAAAAATGGATCTGGATGTAGCTGAAAGTATTTGTGCCATCTAGCAATTGGGCAGTAGCTGTAGAAGGATCAGTGTTTCAAGGCCAACTTCAGGTACCAAGTGAGTTTAAGATCAGGTCAGGCTGAGTTAAACCCTATCTTAAAACAAACAAACAAACAGAACTTAATCTCTCAACTGACTTTATTTAAAATATGCTAACATTATTAGTTAATCTTATACTAGTGATATTCATTCAGGTAAAGTAGTTTCTGTGACTCTGACCACTACATTTAATGTCAAAAAATCCTATTCAAAACCTGCAAACATCTTTACTATTGAAGAAATTTCTGAGTTCAAAACTGTGAATAGAGGAAATATGTGTGCACAAAGATGAGATATATTATATCAATCAAGCTATGATGGTAAAAATGAAAGATCTGTAGACTAGCATTTAGGGTGCTGTCCTCATCTGGAAAATAAGTTACTGCAATCAAAATGACTTGGGTCAACAGTTGAGATGAGCATTTAACCCATATTGCTATCTTTCAAGCATCCTAGAGAAGATATTGTGGATGAGAGTATCATCTGAGCAAAAAACAGAAAAGACAGAGCCTTAGAAAAGTCAGATGCCTTTTAATGCCCATAGTGAACTTGTTCTCAAACAGAAATATAATGATTTTCTCTGAGTTGTGTGGGGTGTGCCACAGAGTACACATTACCTGGCCTATAACCCAGCAAACAACACCTGAAGGGAAGACAGAATGATTTTCAGTCTACAGTTTAGGATTTTCTTTCTTTTTTTTTTTTTATTAATTAACTTATTTTTTTACACTCTACATTTTATTTACCCCCTCATCCACCCTCTGACTGATCCATATCCCATACCTTCTCCTCACCCACCTGTCTTCACGTGGATGTCCCCACCCCCTACCCCACCTGACCTCTAAACTCCCTGGGGCCTCCAGTCTCTTAAGGGTTAGGTGCATCATCTCTGAATGAACACAGGCCCGGAAGTCCTCTGCTGTATGTGTGTTGGGGGCCTCATATCAGCTGGCATGTGCTGCATGTTTGGTGATCCAGTATCTGATAGATCTCAAGGGTCCAGGTTAATTGAGACTGCTGGTCCTCCTACAGGATTGCCCTTCTCCTCAGCTGCTTTCAGCCTTCCCTAATTCAAAAACAAGGGTCAGCTGCTTCTGTCCATTGCTTGGATGAAAATATCTGCATCTGGCTCTTTCAGCTGCTTGTTGGGTCTTTCGGAGTGCTGTCATGATAGGTCCCTTTTTGTGAGCGCTCCATAGCCTCAGTAATAGTGTCAGGCCTTGAGACCGCCCCTTGAGCTGGATCCCACTTTGGGCCTGTCACTGGACCTTCTTTTCCTCAGGCTCCTCTCCATTTCCATCCCTGTAATTCTTTCAGACAGTAACAATTATGGGTCAGAGTTGTGACTGTAGGTGACAACCCCATCCCTCACTTGATGTCCTGTCTTCCTGCTGGAGGTGGGCTCTACAAGTTCCCTTTCCCTACTGTTGGGCATTTCATCTAGGCTCCCTCCCTTGGAGTCCTGAGAGTCTCTTACCTCCCAAGTCTCTGGTGCATTCTGAAAGGAGGGATCTGGGAGGGAAAGTGGACATGGGGGGAGGGAGGTAGAGGGTTACCTGATCTGGTATTGGGTGAGGGAAAAGGACTGAAGTCCTGAGGACAGCAGAAAGAATGGAAACAGGAAACCAAAGGAAGATAGATTTTCTTTAAAACAGGGTTTACCAAACACCAAAATATTTTACCCCAAACTGACATAAAACTTCATCTTCTCTGTCTTTTATGATCTCAAATTTAATTGCTGCTTACTTGAATTAATCAAAATATGAATGTTTTAAAGTGGGATACATATGCGTAATGAATATATGTATTATGTCTTAATTATAAAATTTGATCAATAATATCGAAAATGCATGAGAAGATGAAATTTATTTCATAATCTATAATTTCAATTGAATAAGGATTTTAAATTGGGAAATGGTGGCATTCATGTGATATCATGTATAGGGAACATAACTTGAAGAATGGATTAGTGTGAACTGTGTTTCAGTGATGAGTAATTAAACTCCTATCAAAGAATACTTGCTAAATATGGCTTAATATTGTGGCCACTATTGTCTTCTGGGAGATTTTTAAGATTGTCAGACAGAAGATCCAAAAAGTTTCCAAAAGTGCTAACAAAAACAAAATTAAAATTGTAATATACATAGCCCAAAGTGATCATGAACTAGAAGTGATCTTCTGTCTTTGTTCCAGAATGTTCAAATTAGATCAAGAAACCTGTTATCACATCAAATTTGGCATTATAGTTTAAATGTTTGGTTACATTTGAAGTGTATGATTCTTTAATATTACATTGTGTATATTTGTGTGTTTGTTTATTTCAATGTGTGTGTATGTATATGTGTGAGTATATGTATATATTTATGTATGTGTGTGTATATGTGTGTTTGCTTGTATATGTGTATGAGTATGTGACAAAATGTCTATATGTTGTATGTGTGTGTATTTATGTGAGTGTATGTGTGTATGTGTGTGTGTGTGTGTGTGTGTGTGTGTCCTCTTCGGATTAAACTCAGGTAAGTAGTCTCAGCAAGAATATATCTGCTGAGCTAGGTCATTACCCACCATTTAAATCTTTAAAATTATAAGAAGTGTTATTTAGTATTTCTATTTTCAAAATTTTATGGCCTGAATGATACCTTGGAAGAGATAAGAGTGGTATGCTATTTCTATGATTCACTCATTTAATATATTCAGCAATAAAAATATGTTGAAAAGATAGTAGAGCACTATGTAATTTCAAATGATTCTTAGTCATGTGCTATTTTTTATCCCTTTAATATATAATACAATATTGATAAAAGACTGGAAACACATTGTCTTAGTTATTTTTCTAAGACACAATAACCAAGGAACTTATTATGAAAGCATTTTCATTAGGTGTACTGGCTAGTTTTGTGTGTCAACTTGACACAGGCTGGAGTTATCACAGAAAAGTGAGCTTCAGTTGGGGAAATGCCTCCATGAGATCCAGCTGTGGGGCATTTTCTCAATTAGTGATCAAAGGGGTAGTGCCATCCCTGGGCTGGAAGTCTTGGGTTCTATAAGAGAGCAGGCTGAGCAAGCCAGGAGAAGCAAGCCAGTAAGGAACATCCACTCCATGGCCTCTGCATCAGCTCCTGCTTCCTGACCTGCTTGAGTTCCAGTCCTAACTTCCTCTGTTGATGAACAGCCATGTGGAAGTAAGCTAAATAAACCCTTTCCTCCCCAACTTGCTTCATGGTCATGATGTTTGTGCAGAAATAAAAACCCTGACTAAGACATATTGGTACCAGGAGTGGGGTATTCCTGTGACAACCTGACCATGTTTTGGAGAAGACTGTGAAAGGACTTTAAAACTTTGAGCTAGAAGAACAGTCATTGGCTGTTAAAAACTATGTGAGATATTCTGTGGGAGCTTAAAAGATCATGTTGACAACAGTGCAGAGATGGAGGCCTGGCTTGTAAAATTTCAGAGGAAAGATTAAAGACTCTTATCAGGGCCATGTTGTTTTGACTGTGAAGATTCTGTGGTTCTGGTTAGCTGGGGCTAAAGTATCAGCTGTAATTAACAAAATACCAAAACTACTAAAGAGAAAACTTTGCATTACTGAGACTATTGATGCTGGTTAGCTAGAGCTAAGAAATTAGCGGTGATTAAAAAGAGACCAGCATCATTGAGGTGACATCTTCTGGGGAGTGTTTTCTGAGAGCACTGAGAGGCTGTGTTCCAGAGGTAGCCAAGGTTGTACCTTGTGCTGCAACAGGACTTGGTAATGTATAAGAGTCACCCAGGTGGTACTGGTTTTGACAGCATAAAGGGGTCATGGAGAACAGCTGAGGCTCAGCACAGTGAGAGGCCATGGAAGGCCATTGGTAAAGGTGCCGCATCAGTTTGCAATTCATGTCCCAAGACTAAAGGTGTCATACAAAAGAGTTGAGGCTTGACACCATGAAGACAATCTATGAGAGGCTACTGGTAAAGCCTAGTTACAACAGTGTTTTGGGAATGCCAGTACCATACAGTGACCATCAAGGACAGCAGCAGCAATGGAGTACAGACATCTGGAGCCCAAAAAATAAAGATGTGTGCTACAAAGGGCAGAGCTAAAAAAGTGACAAAAGCCCTTAGAGGAGCCCAGAAGATCATGAGTTGGATCCCAAACATTAGTTTTGCTTTTGATTGTGACTGTGCCCTAATATTTTTCCCTCTTAAAGAAAAAATGTATTTTAGTAGAGCCCACAGTTAAGAGACTTTGAATTTTAAAAGATATTGGACATTTTAAATTAATTAAACTTTTAATATGTAAAGACTGTGAGACTTTAGATCTTGGGAATAAATAAGAACATAAGAGTTGAGGCTTAATAGTGATGTGTTTGTGTGTCAAGTTGACAAGGGGTCAATTGTACTGGCTAGTTTTGTGTGTCAACTTGACACAGGCTGGAGTTATCACAGAAAAATGAGCTTCAGTTGGGGAAATGCCTCCATAAGATCCAGCTGTGGGGCATTTTCTCAATTAGTAATCAAAGAGGTAGTACCATCCCTGGGCTGGAAGTCTTGGGTTCTATAAGAGAGCAGGCTGAGCAAGCCAGGAAAAGCAAGCCAATAAGGAACATCCACTCCATGGCCTCTGCATCAGCTCCTGCTTCCTGACCTGCTTGAGTTCCAGTCCTAACTTCCTCTGTTAATGAACAGCCATGTGGAAATAAGCTAAATAGACCCTTTCCTCCCCAACTTACTTCATGGTCATGATGTTTGTGCAGAAATAAAAACCCTGACTAAGACAGGCACCATGTTCGAGAATATTAGAATCC
Organism: Montemys delectorum; assembly: GCA_019843815.1. NCBI lineage: Eukaryota > Metazoa > Chordata > Mammalia > Rodentia > Muridae > Montemys > Montemys delectorum. The sequence continues at coordinate 59,539 of JADRCD010237293.1, read as the reverse complement.
ATGACCATGATGGCAGGTAGCAGGGCAGGCAGGCACAGCAGTAGTAGCTGAGGATTAACAGCTCAATCCAGAAGCAGGAGGCTGATACAGTTAACTGGGAATGGCATGGATTGAAATCTCAAAGCTCAAAACCTGTTGTGATACCTCTCCCCAACAAGATCACCCCTCTTGATCTTTTCCAAACTGCTCTGATAATTGGAGAGCAGGGATTCAAACAAATGAGCCATTCTTTCTCAAACTACCACATGTGAAAAGAATGATGCAGTAAAGATAAATCCAGATATCATAATGCTAAAAACTGTTCAAAGATTGTTTTAAGTCACTGTCATTGGGTAATACAATGAGTTTACACATCAATAATTATTTCTAGTACTGAAGAAGCAAGAAAAATGTGATACAAAGATCTGAATTGTGCCTCATCTATTGGGACAATGACTCTATATCTATGTCATTATATCAAGTGTGTCAAGTGTGGTATTCAAAGATCCAGGTTTTTAATGAAAACTCAGAGTGTTAATTTAGCTAAAATTTTGTCTACTTCTGTTTTTGAAAAGGTGCATTTCAGTCTATATGCTGACAGATTTTAAGTCTCAGATCAAATGTGACATGTTAGTTTTCATAAATTTGTTTAAAATAAAGATTGTTTAACAACCATGAAAGATTATAAATATTAATTTTTCAGAATTCTGCACTATAGAAATCTGTTTATATTCTCTGAATATCAGCAGAATATGAAATTAAATCTTTTATAATATACTATTCACCAGAGTGCCAATAAAAATACTAAATTCACATCGAAATAATATTTTGTCAAATTAAAAAATTGAATGATTGACAGAGGACATTTTAAAAACATGACAGTTCTCAAAATGATTTGATTCTGTAAAGGAATTCTTGAGTTAAAATTTTAGAAACACTCATGTGGTTGAAAGTAGAAATGAGAGTTCATTTTGATTCTGGGAAAAGTATTCCATTGACTTCTACTTCAAAGGCCACAATGTGTTTGTGGTCGTCTAACTATGGAAACTTTTCAATTAAGTTATAAAAGAGAAGTTATAATTGGATGCTCTAAAAAATCTCTATTACAATTTTTGAATAATGCACAATGAATCCATATTGCATAACAGATGTAGTCAAGTTGCTGATGATTTGCTTAGAGAACTGTTCTGGGGAGATTAACACCTCAGTGAAATTTGATTCGCATTGCATTTTACTTCCTTTCCTCTCCTCCCCCTCCCTCTCTCACTTACCCCCTTCCTCCTTGCATATTCTAATAACTAAGCAAAACTGGCCATTCGAATTTACCTGTTGCATATGAGCTTCTTGCTCAGTCATAGAAGCAGGCAGAGTTATATAAAGGATACAGCTTATTAGTATTTAATCATGATGTCCAGCACTATTATTTTTGGCTCCCAATATAATTTCAGTCTTGACTTCTTTGTATTTAAATAATACAGTGACATTTTAGCAAATACAATCATTTCTCTTACCATTATATCTCTTGTGTGTTTTGTAACACAGGTCCCGATGTACTTGAAAACTGTATAGCACTGTTAGTTTTAATCCTCATTAAATCCAGTATCTGTTTTTTTTATTTCTATTGCCTCTACCATTTGGCAATGGAGTTTATCCTCACTCATAAGTTTAAGAAGTCAACTTGCAATCATATCAATGGACTGTTGTTTGCTCAGTTACCAAATCAAGAAATATCAGAAATCAAATTGCAGGAAGATAGAACTCTGGGGCATTAATGTACAATGAGTTGTTAGGGATGGTCTCAAAGGAAGGGGGAAATAGTGGATGAGATACTTTCAAGTATGTGTTGAATTTCTGTTTTTCCTTTGAGTCTTTGCTGAGGAGTCAAACATTTTAATAGAGAATTTAAATATATTCTCCACTTAGGAAAAAAGTGACTAAAGTAGGCTTACATATTTAGGTATTTTAACCTATAACAGTTTCAGTTCTTACAGAAACTATACAAAACCAACTGCATCTCTACCAGAATTACTTGCTATTTCATAAGACTTTGAAAGTGTATATGAATGTTTATTTAACACAAAACAAAATAAAAGTGTGAACAGACTACTATGTAGGTTATTTTTTATTCAAATCACTGTTCAAACACTTAAATGTTTCAGTGTTAGGCCTCTGCTTCAGAAATAACACATCGGCTTGTTCACTAGCAGCATGTAAGTCAACGGTGGAACTTCTATTTTCTTCAGTCTGATCGGCAATGCAAGACATCATCAATGTAGCATGCATGTGTTTTAAACATATAAGACTTGCATTTAAAGAAATTTTTATATCCTCTTCATTTCCCTTATGTAAAAGATAGTCCTTAAATCCCCCAATCCCCTCTTTCTTTTTCTCTCTCTTTCGATGTGTATGTGTGTGTATGTGTGCGTGTGTGTGTGTGTGTGTGTGTGTGTGTGTGTGTGTTCTTCTCTTTTCTATTTCCTTTTACTTTTTTGTAAGCAGGCATACAATAATATAAAATTAGGGGTTTTGTTTGATTATAGACTTCAAGACTATATTGACCCATTTGTTTTTCCTCTTTTTCTTCTGTTCCTGTAGAAGAAAAGTTCAATGCTAAAACCATGGAAAATAACTAAGGATTCATCCGTTAGCATTTTACCACTCAGGTACAACTAATACAAATTCAAAAATGCTAATAAAGTCTGAAATTTCTCAGTAGGGGAGTAATGGAACACTTTTTAAAAAGGCACTTTCGGCTAATGACTAAGGCATTTTTTGCTAACAGCAATTTTGGCTTCTTATCCCAGGTGGAGAAAAATGCATTAAACAGGAGATTAAAATGTCCTTTCAACTGCTTGGTAATGCCAGCTGCTGCTGCAGGCTAAGGCATCCATGAAGTGGCATTTAGTTGACAGTGGTTCTGTTCCAGGGATGGAGCAAGCATGAAAATCCCTCTGGATGGGGGTCTCTTTAAATATGCTGTATATGCACAAATAGCAAGTGTAGGAGCTCAGCTCGGATGGGAAACTGTACAATCTGTTCATTGCATTTTGGTTGCTAATTAAGAGGTGACATGCAGTCTGAATGCACAGAACCTGTTGAAATTCTGTCAGGCTCTGTCTTTGCCTTCAGATATTTGAATGCTATTTAATAAGGCATCTTAATTGAAAGCAAAGGAACACATAAAAGTAGAGTACAAATATGTTGGATTAGTGTTCTGTGACAATTAGTATGTGTGTATGTGAGGGGGGGAAGGGGGAGCATGTGTATGTGTGTGTGTTTTCATAATTTCTAACCCCTTGAAGCTTCTTAGACAGCTATTCTACTACATAACCACACTACGCAAATTCTGTGATTTTTTTTCTTCTTTCTTGCTGTGGGGATTAAAACTTGAGTGGAAAGTTGGAAGCAGAACTTGCAAACACAAATGTGAAATTCATGGTGACTCTGACATAAAGGAAAAAATTTTTTCTCTTGCCAAGAAATACCAATTTTATGAGAAGTGTTTAAGCAAAGAAGAAAAAAAATGGGGTAGGTCACATATTTTGCAGTCTTGTATTTTAATACAAGTCTTGTATTTTAATAATAATAATAATAATAATACATATTTTCCTCAACCTTTCTTTAGTAGATAAAGGCAAATTAATACAAACTTTGATATTTGCAGAATGTGTTGACAAGTAAAAGATGATGAAAAAGGAAAATTATAATGATAGCTAAACCACTTGGTCCCTGTGAAGCTGGTAAGACCATCATTACCTGCAATTGAACTATCATCAATGTCAGAGTACCCAGAATTGAGACTTCTATCTCCAAGTATTAGTTTCCCATCTTTATCTAGGGAGGTAACCTGACAGAAGACGTGGAGCCCTTCGAGTCTGCCTTATGTTTAGAACATGTTTGTATTAGTGTGTCCTAGTGCTTAGGAGTGCCAATGGACTTAGGAAACCTGAAGAAAGGAAAATGTATTACAGAATTCTCACTGCCTCTGCTTGTATATTCACTAATGCCATCTGCATTTGTTTTATTAACTAAAAATTTGTCTATCTCTGCAAATAGTTAAATGCTTCCTTATTTAAATACACACTTGCACATCTAGTAATCTCATAGTGATAGCTTCAGAAGATAAAAGTTAAACTGAAAGGTTCTTTTTTTTTTAACTTCTATACGTACTAAAGTAAAATGCTTTCTGTCTCCTGGCTCTCACTGACTCCCTTGACTCATTGAGTTCAATGTATCTTATTTTGACACCCAGATTTGTTAACATTCTACCTCCAGCTTCACTAACATCACAGTCAAATCAATACAAATACTCTTGTTAATGGGTGAGTTACTCTGAAGAATTTGTCTCATTTGAGATTCTTAAACCTTTACTAGTACAGACTCAGCCTGGATTCGAACGCCACAAGAATTGAGTTAACAGTGAGACGTCATAAACAGCCATCCACTATTGCATAAATAAACGAGAGGTAACTTGTGTAAATGAAACCAGCAAAGGTGCTATTTGAATGTTATTTTTAATCATCACACTCATAGTAATCAGTCCTAAGTTGTACCTTCTTTGGCATAAGAGAATGAGAATTTAGAGAAAGGGAAGACTACACTGTTTGGGTGACTGTAGAGACAAAGCAGAGAGCAAGAGAAGGCATTATGTATTGAGACTCCTTGTTCCAGTGTCTGGAGCCAATATTCAAATGCTCTTATCTGACAGTTCACTATTAAAAAAAAATCTATGTATCAAATAATCAAATTCTTAGTTCCTCTGCAACAAGTCACTATAAATCTACTATTACTGAATACTATGTTTAGAGCATTTAGAAGGTAAGCAATATTGTCCTTGGAACTAAATACAAGATGAGCTGAAATGACATCCCAGGCAGCTTTGAAATGCTTCACTTTATAACAACATAGCTGAGTAGGAACTATGCAATGATCTTTATATCGAGATACCTGGAATTATTTCATAATGTAGGTATTATTAGAGACTCTAAACTCTAATCATTAAGAAAATAAAAATCATACTAATACCTTTAATTATAAGTCATTTCAAAATCTTACTGAAAGAATTTAGTTTTTCTTGGTAAACAGCAGTTAAAACCATAGCAATTACATGTCCTCACAGATTACTTGGTGACTCTGTTTCTAAAGTTTCTCCAATTTGCTCTCTGATTTTTACACCCAAAATAATCTCTTTACCCTATAATTATTTGCTGTATAAATACCCATCGATAGATGGCTGACTCTGGGCATTTTCATTTAATTAAAAGGTCAACACCAATATATAAATACCCTTTATTTAATAATAATATTTGTACCTATAACCACACAGGTAGATTAGATCCAAATCAAACTGATTTTTGCTATGTTTGCTGAGAAAGAAGGTCTCCACTGATCCCACAAGCACATAACAACTTCCCTCAAGGTGTTTGTAGATAATAATAATGTGTGATAAATGCACTTAGAAATGTTTCATGTAAAATAATTAATAATGTATATGTTTTCTGAATTTCTGCATAGATTAAATAATAATGAGTGAGAACAAATTATTCTGGAGACATTTTACTCAAGTTCTCAGTGGTAATGTTTATTTGTTCTCATAATACTGCTCCTCTGAACACATAAGGGAAAATAGAAAAGAAATGTGAGTAAGGTTTCCACAATGTATTCGTCTACTCCTAGGAGCCTCTGTGGGGATAGAAAGGAGAAATGGAGCAGAAGGACAGTGAAGGTCATTGGTGTTATATAGCTGGAGTAAAGAGCAAGTAATTGAATTTGCAAATGATTGGAGATTGGGAGTTGCCAGGAACAGAAGAGAAGCAAAGCTCAGGAGTGTCAGGAGATGACTTACTTAAGTTTGAGCAACTTGGCATTCTGGAACATTTGAATATTTATACTTTGCACATTTTGGCTTCTGCTTTGTTCTTTTCCATAGGATTTATTAGTTGCTGCCCTAGAAAATATCCAACAATCATCCCGTCAACCATTTAACAAATATGTATTCAAAGTGTTCCAGCTCCTTTTCACCTCAAAAAGGGACATGGAGATTAAAATAAATATGGACATTATTTTTACAGCTTTCCTGGCTCACAGACACTCTTGCTCTGGAATATTTTAGCTAAGCAGAAGATGCATAGTAATGTGAGCTATTTGGATGTTACCTGGTTCTTTATTTGAAATTATTGTGAAAGCCAGTTGACTATTTAATGTGAAAGGGAATATCATGCAGCCATTTTGAAAATCAAAAACATGCTTTAAGTAGGCTGCCAGAAGAGGGATGGGAGACATCAGTTTTGGGTGAGGGGGAAGCTTAGGTGGGAAACAGCTCCATGCTTGTTATAATTGCCAGGGGAAGAGAAACGTTTTATTTTATTATTAGTGGCTGGCATGGGGACTAATGTTCGTAAATTGGTTCTCTCCCACTACAGGAGCCTGCCCAGTGAGTGCCTTTACCTCCTGAGCCATGTTACTGGACCAAGGAGGAGAAATGCATTTTGTGCTTCAGAACATTTGATATTCTCTGCCATCTGTGAAATGGCTCATCCTTGTGTTAACTGAATGTAGCTTTATTCTTGGATGATGTGAGGTTTCTGTCTGCTGTCACTTGTGGAAGAAGAAGCTCATTTGCTGGAGTCAATAGCACATGAAAGGTGGCAGAACTCAACACTCTCATCCTCATTAACCTTCCTTTGCTTCACTACTTTGCTGAAGCTTGAATTGCTCTTAATTTTTTAAAAAAAACATATAAAACAAAAAAAAAGCTCAGGGAATGAGCGTAGTCTTTAAACTACCAGACAAGGAAATGTAGGTCATGAAAAGTTCCAGCCCAATAGAAATAGTTAATGCTCATTTATGCAATGACCTATGTTGTTTAATTTATTTATAACTTGTAAATTTTATAGCATTCTTTTCAAACTTGTCTCCTGACAATTTTGTTACAGTGCCCTAGGGAAAATTTTAAACTTGAAAGTTCCAACATTATAAATTATCAAATAAATTATTTCTCAAATTTACATTTAAGTGGGTTTCATAGTTTTTTATTTTATTTTATTTTTTTACATTGAAGAACTGATAGCACTAGAAAAAAAAAAAAAAGCTTCCATAAAAAAGTGACCTCTAGGCTGAGATCTTATTTGGAGAACTTCTGCTCAGACACTTCAGATGATATTTACATAAGAGGGAAAAATTGGAATTTATAACTGAAATTATTCCAATGATAAATTTGTTAAGAATTGCTACAATAATATCTGGGGAACACACACACATTTTCTAAATAAAATCAGAAAAGCACCCAACTAAAAGGCTTATATCAATAAATGTCTGCATGGTGCCCTGAATCCTGTTTAATCACAATCATTTTTTTTCCAAAGGAAATTATTGATTCCTAATGAAATACATCAATAGAATTGACAAATACATTTGGTCATTGTTTTTATGTGTGCTCCTTGTTTGTTGGGACAAAATAATGAGCTAGGTTGCCCAGGTTGTCCTTGGGCTAGAGGATCCCCTTATTTCACACTGAGGGTGAGGATTACAGACATGCTCTGTTTTGCCTAACTGTGGCAAAACTTTTAATAGGTGAATGTCCACTACTGTGTTATCAGGTGCCAAAGCCCCATGCAATACACATAAATGACCTCCCAGTGCTTACATTGAAAAGGCTCTTTGCAGGCTGAGTCACCTATGAGTGGATGGGTTTAACAGCAACTGCCTGTGCCTGGCTCAGAGCTAGAGCTTCAAGCTCCACTACAGCCCTAAACTAAGCACCCTGAAACCAGAAATTTGCAAGTGCATTGAATATTATTAGTATTCAGACTTTAGCAAATCATGCTGTCATGCCTTTCCATGTACTCATATATACAGAGGTCTAAATTACCACCCACTGATTACTATTTAATTAAACAAGGAAAGTGCAGGTAAATTACACTTGTCACTATACAGTCTGTGGCCATGTTCAGTGACTGTCACTCAGCTGAACTAGTCCTAGACTGATTCCATTGCTGGAAGCAATGCAGAATATATCACTTGCTTCAACACAAAAATAAGAAGATTTTTTTTTTAGACTGGGGAGTCTAAGTTTAATTTGCTCTCTCTGTCTATAATCATATAATTTAGTTATTTTCAAACAATAGCTTACTGTGATATTTACAAATATGCTAATTTTAGTCCATCTTCATTCCAGTGTATTTCTTTAAGCATTGTTCATTATCATAATTCAGACATTATAAAACAACCCAATAACTTTAAACGCCTGCTAGCTTTTTTCTTTTTCTTTTTTCTTGTTCGGTGGTTGATTTATTAGAGAGAATCAATGTTTTGATCCATTTTGTGGGGAATGAAGAGCCAGAAAACTAAGCTCCCAATCTAGAGTGGTAGGTACTTGTGTACCCTACATCCTCACACTTATTACTCATTTTCTGAAAGAAACCACCATACTTACTGAGGACTTCAGCAACCCAGGAGTTTTTGCATGAACACCTAAAAGTGCTTCTTACAGCTTAGCTGTAACTCAGAGATAGGGCAATTGCCTCAGGTTTTTTTTTTTTTTTAATTTTTTATTGGATATTTTATTTAACTACATTTCAAATGTTAGCTCCTTTCCAAATCTCCCCCCAGAAAGTCTCTCTCCATCTCCCCTCCTCCTGATTCTATGAGGGTGTACCCCAACCCACCCACTCACTCTTGCCTCCCCGCCTTCGCTTTCCCCTACATCGGTGCATGCAGCATTCATGGGACCAAGGGACTCTTCTCCCATGGATGCCTAATAAGGCCATCCTCTGCTACCTATGCAGCTAGAGCCATGGGTCTTTCCATGTGTACTCCTTGGTTGGTGGTTTAGACACTGGGAGCTCTGGCTGGTTGATATTTTTGTTCTTTGTATGGCGTTGCAAATCCCTTCAGCACCTTCAGTCCTTTCTCTAATTCCTCCATTGGGGACCCCATGATCAGTTCACTGGTTGGCTGCCAGCATCTGTATATGTCAGGCTCTGGGAGAGCTTCTTCTTCTTTCTTTTTTTTTTCTTTTTATTAGATATTTTCTTTATTTACATGTAAATTTCTCCTTTCCCAGTTTCCCCTCCAAAACAAACAAACAAACAAACAAACAAAAACAACTAGAACAGGCTCCTGTTGCCTCCCCCTTCCCCATGCCTGCCACCCCACCCTCTCCCACTTATTGGCCCTGGCATTCCCCTACACTGGGGCACAAAACCTTCACAAGGCCTAGGTCCTTTCCTCCTATTGATGATCAAATTTGCAATCCTCTACTATACACATGCTGCCAGAACAATCAGTCCCATCATGTATAGCCCTTGGTTGGTAGTTGGGTCCCTGGGAGCTCTGAGGGTACTAGTTAGTTCATATTGTTGTTCCTTCAGCTCCATAGATCCTTTCTCTAACTCTTTCATTGGGGACCGTGTACTCAGTTCAATGAATGGCTGTGAGCCTCTACATCTGTATTAGTCAGGTACTGTCAGAGCCTCTCAGGAGATAGCTGTATTTAGGCTGGCTTGTCCTTCCTTCAGTCTCTGCTAAGTTAATCTCTGCCACTCCTTCCATGGGTATTTGGTTCCCCCTTTTAAGAAGGAATGAAATGTCTACCTTTTGGTCTTCCTTCTTCTTAAGTTTCTTGTGGTTTGTGGGTTGTTCTTCCTATATTCCAAACTTCTGGGCTAATAACCACTTATCAGAGAATGCATACTATGGGTGTTCTTTTGTGATTAGGTTACCTCACTTAGGATGATACTCTCCAGTTCCATCATTTTCTGGGAGAGCTTCTTAGGAAACAGCTAACTCAGGCTCCTGTCAGCATGCACTTCTTGGCATCCACAGTAGTGTTTGCATTTGGTGACTGTATATAGGATGGATCCTCAGGTGGGGCAGTCTCTGAATGGCTGAGAAGTTGCTCAGTGCTGGGGTATCTACCTAGCTTATAAGAAGCCTTATATTGAAAATGTGCTTAAAGTTGTGCAGACTGGCTTTCAAATATTGCATTTGTCTACTGTATTTATAATTTACTTGTATGGGGTGTGTATGTGTGTGTGTTCTACTTATGAGGACTGGAAAAGCCATCACATAGATTTTTATCTGATAAAAGTAGTATTTTAGTAGAATGTCTATCTGATTTTATGCACAAAACTGAAACCTTCACATACTGTAGGTAAGAAAATTCTTCACTATGGCTAGGGCAAAAGGGTAAGGATCAGTATGGACAGAAAGATTTATTCAAAATATTAAACTATATTTAATTTGCTTTACTGTACAGGTATTTGAGAGTCATTTAAACTCTGGAATAATCAATAGTCCTATGTCTTAGAGTGATTTTTTTTCTTTTTTGCAATATAATGCTGATGTTTTGAAATATGGCTTGAATCAGAGAAACTGGCCAGGGCATGACTTGAGGCAAGTTGTAATACAGACCATGAACAGAGTGGAGCATGTGTCCTTATTATATGTTGGAGCATCTTCTGGGTATATGCCCAGAAGTGGTATAGCTGGGTCTTCAAGTAGTACCATGTCCAATTTTCTGAGGAACTGCCAAACTGTTTTCCAGAGTGGTTGTACCAGCTTCCAATCCCACCAGCTATGGAGAAGTGTTCCTCTTTCTCCACATCCTCACCAGCATCTGCTGTCACTTGAGTTTTTTATCTTAACCATTCTGACTGGTGTGAGATAGAATCTCAGGATTGTTTTGATTTACATTTCCCTGATGACTAAGGATGTTGAATATTTCTTTAGGTGCTTTTTTAGCCATTTGGTATTCCTTAGTTGACAACTGTTGTTTAGCTCTGTACCCCCACTTTCTCTTCTATTAGATTCAGGGTATCTGGTTTTAAGTAGAGGTCTTTAATCCACTTGGACTTGAGCAAGACAGGGAGATAAGAATGGATCAATTTGCATTCTTCTACATGTTGACTATCTTATCTGGTATCAGTGGGAGGGAGGCCCTTGATCCTGTGAAGGTTTGTTATTAATACATCCAATGTTTCTAAATAAGCTAGTCTTATAAATTTTAGATTAGAAATTGAGAGATAATACTATGTAATTAATAATTGTCTTATTATTGAATAATGTACTAAATTTAATATAATGCAATTTATATGATTGTTAAAGAGTTTTATGATTGTTTCTATACAATCCTCTTTATTTGGGACTATAATTTTGATGCTGTAATATGTAATCTAAATGTCCTGCAATGGCTTATACATTAAATAGTGGATCACTAGACTTTGCTGGGTTTGGTGGGCTTAGAGCTTTGAACAAGTGGGGCCTCAAAAAAGAAAATTAAATCATTCAGATATGTCTTAGAGTGGAATTTTGAAGAGAATCAGGTCCCTTTTCACACCCAGACACTACACAATTCTCCTGTGAAATACTGTGTAATCACTAGATGTAAGGACAAAAGAGGTAAGCAAATGTGGACTAAAAAATCAGTTTTCAAATTAAATTACTAATCAAATTAATTTTCCTTCTTTTCAGTCATCTCAGGTATTTTTCCATAGCAAAGGAAAGTTCAGAAATATATGCAATGCCCAATATATCATTGGCCAGTCAACATGAACCCCAAGCCCAGGGCATTTCCCATGGGTTTTTAAGTATGAAGGTGATTTGCCTTATTTAAATCTTAGCTTCTTCCATATCAACTTACTTTGTCAGTCCTCTCACTCTGTTTCTGTTCTGGGATTACCCACCCCTATTACATTTGCAAAACTACCACCAACCATTTCTGTGTGTGTAGTTACACTTGATGCTAAACACTTATTGATTCTTCTTTTTTGTTTTTTTGGTTTTTTTAATTCTTAAAAAGAATTCCTGTCCTTCATGATTTTCTGAAGTCTCAGCTTCTGAATGAATTCCTCTGACTGAAAGTGGTTAGGACAACTGCATGTCCCAATCTCCACCTGAAGAGGCAGAAACAATTGAAGGGAGGAGATAAGAAATGACTGTTGACAGAGAAAGCCTATGTGCCCTTAACTCAGATAGTAAACATTCTTATACAAATCCCACCGTGTTGCAATATGATGAGCCAAGCTTTAGAAAAGGAAGGAAATGAGATGCAGGTAGGATACACGAAGTGAGATGTAAGAAGGCAAACCGTTCTCAAGACAAGCTAACTTCTTAAGTTTTATAGACTAACAACAATCCCATGGTCATCCTGACACTGGCAAAGAAAACACAGCAGATGTTGAGTCAGAGTTTGTGGGTCTCTTGCACTAAATTCTAAATATTCTCAGACCTTCACTTACTTAGCTTGTCCATCCTTTTCTTCTTCTCAAAATTCCATCTTTTGAATTCTAGATCAGTGATCAAATTGTGGCTTCTAGTTGTAGTAATTTATTTGATGCTTTTTATAAACTTTTGGTGCTTGTTTGTTCAACCATAGTTTCAATTGCTTTCTACCAGCATTGCTTTTTTTGTTATACACAGAAAAGATAGTTAATTAAGAATTATACTTCTTAGGCTTTATTTATTATTTACTAATTATCACTAATATTCTTTATGATCCTCTATGTGTTCAAGTTCTATCTTTGTCATTTAACTGGTAGAAAATATGACCTAACTTTTTTTTTTATTAGATATTTTTCTTTATTTACATGTCGTGCAATATCTCCCTGGTTCCCCTCCAAAAAAAAAAAAAAAAAAAAAAGAAAGAAGAAATAAAATAAAATAAAATGACAAAAACAAACCCCTGTCCCCTCCTCCCTTTCCCTGCTAACCAGCCCATCTTCTCCTGCTTACTGGCCCTGGCATTCTCCTACGCTGGGGCATAGAACCTTCACAGGGCCAAGGGCCTCTCCTCCCATTGATGACCTACTTGGCTGTCCTTTGCTATACATATGCTGCTGGAGCCATTCGTCCCACCATGTGTATTCTTTGGTTGGTGGTTGAGTCCCTGGGAGCTCTGAGGGTACTGGTTAGCTCATATTGTTGTTCGTCCTAAGGGGCTGCAAGCCCTTCAGCTCCATGGGTCCTTTCTCTAGCTCCTTCATTGGGGACTCTGTGCTCAGTCCAATAGATGGCTATGAGATTCTACTTCTGTATTAGTCTGGTACTATCAGAGCCTCTCAGGACACAGCTATATCAGGCTCCTGTCAGCCAGCACTTGCTGGCATCACAAGAGTGTCTGGATTTGATGGTTGAATATGGGAAAGATTCCCAGGTGGAACAGTCTCTGGATTGTCCTTCCTTCACTCTCTGCTCCATAGTTAGTCTCTACAACTCCTTCCATTGGTATTTTGTTCCCTCTTTTATGAAGGAATGAAGTATCCACATTTTGGTCTTCCTTCTTCTTGAGTTCCTTGTGGTTTGTGAATTATACTTTGTGTATTCCAATCTTCTGGACTAATACAGCAGATGCTGAAGAGGTTGTGGAGAAAGAGGAACACTCCTTCATTGCTGGTGGAACTGCAAGCTGGTACAACCACTCTGGAAATCAGTTTAGTTGTTCATCTGGAAATTGGACATAGTACTACCAGAGGACCCAGCTATACCACTCCTGGGCATATACCCAGAAGATGCTCCAACATGTAATAAGGACACATGCTCCACCATATTCATAGCAGCTTTATTTATAATAGCCAGAAACTCAGAACAACCCAGATGTCCCTCAACAGAGGAATGGATACAGAAAATGTGGTACATCTACACAATGGAGTACTACTCAGCTATTAAAAACAATGAATTTATGAAATTCTTAGGGAAATGGATGGATCTGGAGAATATCATCCTGAGTGAAGTAAACCAATCACAAAAGAACACACATGGTATATACTCTCTGACTGAACTCATTTCTATATTAACCATTTCACCTAAGTAACTGTGGATATTAGAGGAAAATGAATGACAGTCTGGTCATGAAAGACAGACTTCCCTTGGGGAGTAGTAATGGCCTATAACTGCTTAAGTATTTTTGTTGTTGCTGTTGTTAAATGAGATTACTAAAGGCCTTTGTATAGAGAACCTTTAATCCAGCAACATGACTTTTCTGGCAAGGAATCCCATCAAAAGACCTTCTAGATCTATGTGACCTAGCTGGAATTAGTACACACCTTTAATCAGTAACAATGAAGGCAAGGTTAGAAGGAAGCAGCCATGTTTGAAAGTGACATCTGTTTGATAAGCAGATAAAGTGATGAATCAGAAAAAGATCTGACAGAATGAGTCAGAGGTAGAATATGCCCAACTCTTAAAACAATAACACAAGAAAGAGAGGCTACTTAAGAGGAGACAAGGTGAAAAAAAAGGTACTGCTGGTGGTCATGATGATAGTGGTAGTAGTGATGGTGGTGCTGGTGGTAAAAGAGGAGGAGGAGGACGAGGAGGAGGAAGAGGAGGTAGAGGAGGAGGAAGTGGAGGAGGAGGAAGAGGAGGACAAGGAGGACAAGGACAAGGGACAAGGACAAGGGTGAGGTTGTGGTGATGTGTGTGTCCATACCAGTTTTATGCAGAAAAGATTTTACAAACGATGCAGGTGATGACAGAATTAGCCAGGAAATAAGAAGGAGCCAGAAGATTAGAACATACGACCAAAGTTAGTATTAGGACAAGCAAAGCAATTCACTTAAAAGACAAGGGAAGCAGGATTGATCAGTTATCTTGGAAGATGAAATTGTAGGAGGCTAGAAGATTCTCAGCCTAGGTCTAGGGATAGTTAGAACACAGAATGAAATGTTCTGGGCTCAGCCCAAGCCATGTATTTGCACAACTTGGGTACGGCTCTCATCTTATCCCATCATCTGAGGAAATAAAAGCAACATCTGCAACATTTATACCTTTGGAACTTTTATAACAATTATGAATCTGAGCTATACAAAATATATTGATGTCCTAAACGTTACTGAGAATACAGCAGCTTTCTTTTTGGAAATTAATTGTTTAGTGGGAGGTGCAAAGAAGAAACAATCTTCTCAGTTGGTGCATGCCTCAAGTTTGCCTAAAACTTGTTTCTTCCTTAGTGTTGCTTCCTAAGGATTTGAATCTATTGGCCCTATATATTGTATATTTTGGATTTATGTCTTAGCATATCTAAGAATGCATTTCTTTCAACAGGCGACTTCCAAGTCATGGTTTCATTTTATTTTTTTTCTCCAGATCACTCTTTGCTGTATTTGCCTTTGTTTCTATAATTGGTCACTTATACTAATGCTTCCAATGATTCCTATCTCTTCCCAATTGACTTTTATACCATTTTATTTTTTAAGGACTTTGTGAACACTGTATCTGTATGTATCACTTCTACCTTCCATCTCCATCTCTCCATTTTCTTCTTATTATTGTGAATATGTCTCTTCTCTCTCTCTCTCTCTCTCTCTCTCTCTCTCTCTCTCTCTCTCTCTCTCTCTCTCTCTCTCTCTGTCTCTCCCTCTCTGTGTGTGTTTGTATGCAATCTACTTGGAACATTTACTGTTACTTGTATGTATGTGTATTCAGAACTAAGTACTTAGGATTAGAAATTCTATGTGGCATTTCATACATCTTTCTTACACGCCACTCATTTCTGCCTTAGGAAGTTTACTTTCTCTACTACAAATTAGAAGGTGTTTTGTTTAGCTTTTCTGCTGTGCAAATCTTAATGTTATCTTGTATGTACCTACCATTTTACATGGAAATTCAAATCATTCTGAGGTACTCATTGGCTCTGAGATAAATGGTATGCATCAGACTTTATCACCCACTAAAGCATGTAAAGCTAGGCCAGTTTATGTTGTCCTAGAAAAGGGTTACAGTTTCTTCTTAAACTTACTGTCTTTACCATGTCAAATTTTCACCTGTGCTCTCTCTCATCATCATCACCTAATTCCATAATCTGTTCCAAGAGAACCCTGCATTCACTGATGCATGCTCATCCTTCAGACATACGAACATCATCCAACTCTTTCCTGGTAACTCGTGTTCTATGATCTTCTGGGGTATACACTTGTTGCCATAAAACTGCCTTTCACATTATATATTCCCAACCATAATACTGATGTCTTTTGGTGGTGAAATTTGATTTTATACTTGAAGAACTCTGTTAGAGTTCCCTGTCAATACTAGGTATGCTTCCCTCTTCTATCATACTTCATGGTAGTCCTCAGTACAAGATAACAATTTGGGAATAAATGAATAAACTAGAGAACACTCACCTGTATTTTGTAATAAAGTATAATATTGTTATTAAGGTAGAACTTCAATAGAGCTTTGTGTATTTCAACAAATTCTACTCTAGCAAATTGATTATTGGCATTATATATAACTAAATACTATATATGTATATATCTCGATATATGTGAATGTACATACACACACACACACACACACACACACACACACACACACATATATATATATATATATATATATATATATATATATATATAGAGAGAGAGAGAGAGAGAGATAGTATTTTTGAGCCTACATCACATATGTTAGTCACATCCCTGTACTATATGATATTAATACAAGAAAAAACAAGAAGTTACTATAGATATACAGTCAGTAATTGTTGTATCTGAATTTCTTTAACCAAATTTTATGAAGCATTCTAATAATGCATCAAAAAACCAAACTTCCAGTTTTGTTGTTTATTAATTCCTCATTTATCTACTTTGAAAAACGCAGTCACCATATGGCGTAAGACTGACAAACCATTGACATCACTAGAAACAAATGAACAAAAGAGTCGTAGCATCCATAACACAGAGTTTACTTGTTGTTTTCTTCTTCTCCAGTCACGTTTTTCCACAACACTGTTCGTTTTCATTAGAATCAGCCTGATAATTCTCCTTAAGTTTTGTTCCATTGATTATTCTCTCCTCAAAACTAATTTGAAAGATAATATTCAATGCACTTGAAATATTGAGTTCATCAAATTTAATTTTCCTCATTTTGTTTCTTATTTATACTCTATAAATAAATATATATATTTCAAATTGAGACAGACCTTGAAGCATAATGTGGCTCTTTATAGCTGTGATCCACCCACTCAGAAGAAAACAATTCATGAACATGGAGTTTAAAATATATCATAAATTTCACACTTCATGTTGTGCCAATTTAACAGAAACATGCCACATCCCCTGCATCAATAACCACAGATGATGACTGGTAGAAGAGGTTAATAAGATTGTGATCTTAAAGCAAAATCAGCTTGTGGATATGGAAATAATTTAAGTAATGAAATTCATATATACAACAGTCACATCTGCACTAACACAATGAAGACTGGCCTGCAATGGCATGTCTGACCACTACCCTTATCAGTAATCAAATTATATGTGTGTGTGTGTGTGTGTGTGTGTGTGTGTGTGTGTGTTTTCTTCAACAAGTTCATAAATGCACTAATTAGACAATATTAAATAGATACAAAAATAATCCTATTTAATTCTGATTTGCTATCACAGGCTTCTTATTCATTCATCACCAGTGATTTATGGTTGATCTTAAGATAAAGTGTGAAAAGATGAATAAAAAATTTTCTTGAATATTATGAAGTATTGAGGTATACTCACTCAATAGCCTTAATAGAAAAAATACAGAGGAAAAAAATAGAGGATCAACATTCCATGTAGATTCTATTATTAATTATTTCAATGCCATACTGTTAAATTATACCAAATTATAGTACTATTCCTGTATTCTCAAATGATTTCTCTTGAACATTACTACATAGTACTTCAAAGCTCATCCCAAAGTTAACCTGAGAACAAAATTGTTTCCATTGTGCGGGTCTCTATGGCTTACAGCAGAGAAGAAAAGTTCTTAGAGTAGCACCCAACTAGAATACAAATATAAGACAGATAAAAGAAAATCTTCTTTAAAGCCCAGTCAAATCCTGAATGTGTAGCTCTTTGGAATGGTCTCATCTATTTTTCCAGTACACATTCCTCTGAGAGGTAGGGAGGGACAAATATAAACAGTTGTTCAATAACAAATTGTAAGAATTCTAGAAGGTAACGTAATGGGAGAAATTATGTACAAGGGGATTTTTTTTTAATGAGTGATTTTTACAAATGATAATTCTAGGAGTAATATTCCACAAAGATGTATGGGTGTGGTGGTTTGAATGCCCTACCACCACCACCTAAGCCCACAAATTAGAATGATTGGTCCCCAGTAGAAAGAACTGGCTTGCAGGGATTGGGAGGTGTGTACTTGTAAGAGGAGATATATCTTTTTGCGTGTGCTTTGTGATTTTAAATGCCCATTGCCAGGCCCGTTCTCTATCTCTCCATACTGCCTGCTTTTGGCCACTGCTTCAGATCTATGTCTACTGGCTGCTACCATCTTCCCCACCAAAATGTCCATAGATTTGCCCTCTGAAACTGTGAGCAAATCCCTATTTAAATGCCTTCTTTTATATATTGTTTGGTCATGGTGTTTCTTCACAGCAATAGCACAGTAATGAAGGCAATTGATTTACAAAAATGTGCAAGGTCTTATGACTAACTTTACCCTTTTTGTTGCTTTCTATGTTTTTAATTGTCTCACTTTAAAGGCTGGTGATGGTTTGTATATGCTCAGTCCAGGGAGTGGCACTATTTGGAGGTATGGCCCTGTTGGAATAAGTGTGTCCCTGTGGGCATGGCCTTTAAGACCCTCATCCTAGCTACCTGGAAGTCAGTCTTCCACTAGCAGCCTTCATATGAAGATGGAGAACTCTCAGCTCCTCCTGCACCGTGCCTGCCTGGATGCTGCCATGCTCCTGTCTTGATGATAATGGACTGAACCTCTGAACCTGTAAGCCAGCAACAATTAAATATTGTTCTTACAAGAGTTGCCTTGGTCATGGTCTCTGTTCACATCAACTATTCCCTCACTAAGACAGAATTTGGTACCAGGCTCTGGAGTATTACTGTGATAGGCCTGACCATGATTTTCTTTGGAGGAGTGTGGATTTTGTGATTTTTGGTAATTAGTAGAATGCTTAAAGTTGGGCTTAATGAGCTATCCTAGTAGGAATATGGAAGATTTTATTGATGAATATGATTTGAACTCTGCTTCAGCCATGTGGCCCTGACCTTAGAGTGAAAAATAAAAGAGACTACTGGGTCAATTGATGCTGGTTAGCTGGAGCTAAGAAATTAGTGGTGATTAAGAGACCAGCATCACTGTGGTAAAATCTTCTGGGAAGTGTTTTCTGAGAGCACAAAGAATCTGTGTTCCAGAGATAACCAAGGTTGTACTTCGTGGGGCAGCTGAACTTTGTAATGTGTAAGAGTCACCCAGGTGGTACTGGATTTGAAGGCCTGAAGGGGTCATAGAGAGCTGCTGAGTCTTGGAACTATGAGTGGCCATGGAAGGCAATTTGTGAAAGTATAGCCTTAGTTGTAGTTGACAGCCCAGGGTTGAAGCAACCATGCAAAGGATTTGAGGCTTGGCACCATGAACAAAGCCTATGAGAAGCTATTGGTGAAGCCTAGTTGCATGCAAGACCCCAATATATTGGAGATGCCAGTACCATGGACTGATTACTAAGAACAGCAGCAGCAATGGAGTGGATCAACTTGAGTTTAGAGTATTGCAGAGGGCAGAGCTGAAGAAGTGACGCCAGCACTTTGGAGGAGCCCAGAAGATCATTTGTGGATCCCAGACACTGAAACAAGAAACTGTAACATTGAAGCTGCGTTGGATACCCCAAGATTTTTGAGATGCAACAACCATAGGATATCTGCTGAGGAATACTGCTAACAAGAGTGAAACTAGCTGAGGAAAAGAAGTTTGTGATGATCAGTCAACAGAGTAATTGTAATGCATGCTACTTTCAGGCTAGGCCTGTAATGTGAAAGAACCCATGTTTTTTCTCTATTACTAAGCTGGAGCAGCTTGACATGAAGGATTCTAGTTGATTTATTCAGGGGCACATTGTTGTAAGATGTAAGAGCTTGTACTATTAACTGCCATGTGCAAAATAACTGTCTTCAGATTGAAAATGTCTATTTTGAACATGTGTGGCTTATGTGGATGAGTTTCCTGTAGCTCAGTCTGGCCTTGAATTTCCTGTAGAGGTGAGCCTCACCTTGAACTATTGATCCTCTTATTCCTACCTCCAAAGTGTTGCAATTACCGACACACTTCACAACCCCTGCTCAATTTTTAACTTTCTTGAGCAAGAGATAAAATTGCTGTTATATTAAGTAATTGAAAATTTAATACAAGAGCTATTGTATTTCCAAAAACATTTTAATTAAGGTACAAACTAAAGTTATTACATCATGTATATAGTTTAGAATGGTTTAGAAGATATAGAAGCATTCTAACATCCTAAAATGACACCTAGAAGTCAAAATACCTGATTGCCATTCCCTTGCAACTTAGACATGGTTTTGTAATTTTGTGTTGCTCAGAATATGTATTAGGAGCTTATCCATATTGTGTGCATGAAACATCCATTCCCTTCTCATAACGTAGCCATGCACTATGCAGAAGCACTTCGGTTTTACTGTTCAGTTGGATGACATTTAAGTCCTTTACAGTTTGGTAATTTTGTGTGAAAAAACACTGTAAGCGTTTCCATATTACACACTTACACACTGTAAGTGTGTGAACAAGCATTTCCATATTTCTTAAAAATATTCTCAGGCACAGGATGACAATCATATAGTTGGTTTAAGTACATCTTTATTAGAAGCTGCCAAGTATTCTGTGAACTCTCTGTTTAGTTTTGTGTTTCATCAGTAACATGTCAATTCCTGTCCTCTCAGTCTACATCATGGCTAACAGCCCTTGGTGGTATAAATTATTATCTGACCATTCTCACAAATGTGTTCAAGTGTCATGTGCTACTTTCTGTTACTACATAACAAATTGCCAGGATATTTGCCCCTAAAAGCCACTTTTATTTGCTGCATGAAATTCACTGAGTCAGAGAGGTAAGAGCAGAAGAGTGGGGATAGCATGCTCAAGTCTCACTAGATTGAAACCAGCCACTAGAGAGGCTGCAGTCTGACCTGAAGATCAGGCTCCTACTGAGCCACTCCTGCATTCCTGTTCTATGTGGTATTATTTGTGTCCCTGCTCTCTTCCTGGTGTAGTTTACTCCCATAGGAGACTTTCCTGTTTCTAACAACAGAAAACAGGAGAAGTCCATGTTTCTGACCACCGAGCATTTTAAAGACCTTAAGAACTTAAATCAGGCTGACTCCAGATAATGTCCATTTAAATCTTTTAAGACTCAGTAATATTATTAATTATATTTTTAAAATCTTTTATCTACCCCTTTTGATGTAGCATGGATAAGTTATCCCATAGAATCCTCCAACACTCAAGCAGACAAGAATAACCAAGAATATATTTTCACATCAGATCTCAGGATACAATGTTTTCTTCTTCGGTGAAGTAACTTTACCTAATTTGAGTTTTGAGGGATTTTGATGCCTTCTGCAATTCCTCTATGAGATGAACATTTTATAAGTATATATTTTAGCTTAATAATTTCTTATTATTTTGTAGTTTCAAAGATTTTAAAGTTCATTTTACTATATTTTACTTTGATTCATGTTTGCCTTGCAAAAAAAGTAGTCTGATTCAAGATTACCAGGATACCATGTTTTATCTAGTGTTCGAATTTTAGACTATATATTTGTGATTCTTTTTATAGCCAACTTTGTGTATGACAAGAGATAAAATCTGAAGTTAATCATTTTACTTTTCAATATTCAATAGTTCGAATATGACTTGTCAAAAAATACCTAATCTTTTTACAGTCTTTACACCATTGTCAAGAATCAATTCAGCGTATGGATACAGGCTTATTTCTGGACTACATTCTCCACAGTGAATTTACATCTCAATTCTTCTCTAATATATCCCTATACTGGTTACTGTAGTTTCCAAGGAACTTCTAAAATCAGATACTGTAAATTTTCTAACTTTGTTATGTTTTTTCATATTTTATTACCTTTTAATATTAAGTATTTTATATTTATTATTTCCTTAATCCTTAGCTTTATTTTAGTAGATTAAGGAAGTTCATTCCATCTGAATAGTTCCTCACTGAATGACTCCTGGGTAAAAGAAGGTCTGTAGAAAAAAATAAAGACTTCCTAGGATTCATAAAATGAATACACAGCATACCTAAACCTATGGGGCACAATAAAATCAGTGATAAGAGAGAAATTCATAGAACTAGTATATTCATAAAAATATTTGTGAGATTTTATAATTCTGACTTAACAGCATACCTGAAAGCTCTTTAGCCAAAAGAAGGAAACACACTACTCCAGAGGAGTAGATGACAGGAAATAATCAAACTGAGGGCTGGAGTTAGTGAAACAGAAACAAAGAGAACAATACAAAAAATCAATGAAACAATGAAACAGTAAAAGAAACAATGAAACAATGATTTTCTCAAAGAAAATCCATATACCTAGCCAAACTAATAGGCAGAACAAGTATTCAAACTAACAAATTCAGAAATGAAAAGGGCAACATAACAACAGACACCAAGGAAATACAAAGAATCATTGGTCTTCAAAAACCTGTACTCCACAAAATTGAAAAATCTAAAAGAAACAGATAATTTTCTTGATCATTAAATCCAGATCAGATAAATGATTTAAATAAATCAATAAACCCTAGGGAAATAGAAGTAGTCATAAAAAGTCTCCCAAACAAAGTAAGCCCAGGTCCAAAGAGTTTTACTGCACAATTTTATCAGACTTTCAAAGAAGAGTGAATACCAATACTCTTCAAATTATTCAATAAAACAAAAACAGAAGAAAGTGACAAATTTATTTTGAGGCCACAATCATCCTGATAACTAAACCATACAAAGATTCGACATAGAGAAATCCAGATCAATTGGCCTTGTGCTTATTAATGCAAAAAAATGCTCCAAAAAATGCTTGCAAAAAAAATACAAGAACATATCAGAAATTATCCAACATGGTCAAGCAGGCTTCATCCCTCAGATGTAGAGATGGTTCAACATACAAAAACCCATCATGTAATCCACCAGATAAACAAGCTAGAAGGTAAAAGAAAGAAAAAAAAGACACTTAATCATCCCATTAGACATTGAAAAAAATTCTAACAACCTCTCTTAATAAAAGTCTTAGAGAGATCAGTGGTACAAGGCACCTAAATAAGCATAATAAAAGTAATATACAACAAGCTGATAGACAGTATCAAACTAAATGGAAAGAAACTTAGAAGCAAACTCATGAAAATAAGAGAAAAGATAAGTCAGTCCACACTCTCCATATCTATTCTATATAGTACTTAAGTTTTAGCTAGACCAATAACACTAAAGGATATCAAGGGCATGCAAGATTGAAAGGAAGAAATAAAAATATTGATATTTGCAGGAGATCGGAGAGTAGACTTAAGTAACCCCAAAAAATTCTACCAGGAAACATCTATAACTGAAAAAAATACCTTCAGCAAAGTGGCTGGAGACAAAACTAACACAAACAAAAAGAATAAATATTGTTCCTATGAACAAATGATAAATGGGCTGAGACAGAAATCAAGGAAAGTACCCCCTTCACATTAGCCACAAACTGAGCATTATAAAGACCTTAAGAACTTAAATCAGGCTCACCCCAGATAATCTCCACTGAGATCTCTAAAGCTCAGTAATATTATTAATTATATCTTCAAAATATTTTACCTACACCTTTTGATGTAGCATGAGGAAGTTTTCCCATAATATCTATAGACTCCTACCTATAACATTCAAGCAGACAAGAATAACCAAGAATATGTAAGAATATATTTTCATGTTAGATCTCAGGAAACAATGTTTTCATCGTTGGTGAAATAACTTTATCTAGTTTTTAATAATTGAGTTTTTGGGGGGGGAGTTTGATACACTCTACAACTCCTGGTGTATGCTAACCAAATAAGGAATAGATCTGTGTGACAGGAGTTGAAGCAAGTGTCTGAAGATGGAAATTTAAGAAGGTATCAGTTGATTGAAAGATCTTCCATGCTCATGGATCAGTAGGATTAACATAGTAGAAATGGTTTACTTACAAAAATCAAACTACAAATTCAATGCAATTACCATCAAAATTACAGAACATTTTTTATAGATTTTGAAAGAAAAATTCTCAAGGTCACATGAAAAAACAAAAACAAATACAAACCCTGAGGATATCTAAAACAATTCAATACAATAAAAGGACTTCTGGAGTTATTGCCATCATGATTTCAAACTGTACTATGGAGCAATGGTAATAAAAGCCCATAGTATTACCATAAAAGCTACAGGTTGATCAATGGAATTGAATTGAAAACCAAGAAGAAGATTAAATAACTCAGAAATTTACAATGGAAAACAGAAAGCATCTTCAACAAATAGAGCTTATCTAACTGGATATGTGCTTGTAGAAGAATACAAACAGATCTTTATCTATGACCCTGCACAAAACTCAAGTTCAAATGGATCCAAGACTTCAACATAAAATGTGATGCACAAAATTTGATAGAAGAGGAAGTGGGGAATAGATTTGAACACATTAATTCAGGAGACAACTTCCTGAACAGAAAATCACATGCACACGCATTAAGATCAACAATTAATAAATGGCATCTTGGGAAATCAAAAAGCTTCCGTAAGGCAAAGAGCACTGAGAAGGGATAAGACAGCAGCCTACAAAATGGGGAAATATCTTCACCAACCCCATATCTGAAAGAGGGCTGATATAAAAAAACATATAAAGAACTCAAGAATCTAGACATTTACAAAAAAATAACACAATTTAAAAATGGGGTACAGATTTTGTGTGTTTTGTTTATTCCAGTGTGGTCTAGCAATGTTCTTTCATCTTCACTGCAGTAAAGATAAGCTGATTCCAGTGACCAAGGAACAATGAGCCAAAGTAAATGTTCCTCCTCCATCTTCACATGATTCTCTCAGGTATTTTATCTCACAGATGAAAAGCTGGTACTATCCTTGTCTCAGTTTTCTCTGCTCTTCCTCTCTCTCTTTCTCTCTCCCTCTCTCCCCTTATCTAGCTAAAAGGAAATTTCATCAGCCTTACATCTTTTTATTTTATTTATTTATTCACTTTACAACCCAATATTAACCATTCCACTCCTCCTAGAACCCCCTCACACAAATCCCTCCCATTCTACCTTCTCAAAACAGAATAAGCCTAATCTGGGAGTCACCTCCCATTAACATACTCACACCAGGTCTCCCTGGGTCAAGTATATTCAAACCACCACATTCCACTCCCTCGAACACATGAGTCTGTCTAGCCATAGCATAATACAAAATACATTTAGTACAACTTCAAAAGTCCCTATAGTATATCATATTCTCAACAATGTTTAAAAGTCCAAAATTCAAAGTCTCTTCATTCAATTACTTAATTGTAATCCTCTATAAAATTGAAATCATTATGCAGATCACATATCTGCAACAACACAGAATATATATATATATATATATATATATATATATATATATATCACTTCAAAACAATGTAGTTAGGAAATACTGAACAAAAGCAAGATTGAAAGTCACCTGGGAAAACTGTAAACTCTGTTTCTCCATGTAAGATATCTAATCCATTTCTGCTTTGTTGGCTATAGCACAATTCTTTCTCTTTGGCTGATTCCACTTACTGTTAGCAGTTTTCCTCAGCAGGTATTCCACAGCTCTGACAACTGAAACATCTTGGGGTTTCCAAGGCAACTGCAACATTACATACTCTTATACCAATGTATGGGATTCACAGGTGATGTTCTTGGTTCTTCAAAAAAACCTTGGGTCACATCTTCAGCTCTGCCCACTGTAGCACTTCAGGGTCTGGTTAACTCTACTCCATTGCTTGCTATTCTTGATTGTCACTCCATGGTGTTGACATCTCTGAGACACTGGGGTTTTTCAGTCCAATAAGGCTTTACCAATAGTGTTTCATAAGCTCCTTTTATAATGCCAAGCCTCAACTTCTTTGCATGACCCCTTCAGTCCTGGGTTTTCAACTGTACCTGAGACTGCACCTTTACCAGAGGCCTTCCCTCACCTCTCACAGTGCTAAGCCTCAGTTGCTTTCCATGATCGAATCATGCCTTCAATAATAGGACCACTTGGGTGAGTCTTACACATTACCAAATTTAAACTCAAAACAATTCCACTAAAATCAGGGGCTAGACAAGGCCATCTCTCCCTACCTATTTAATATTGTACTTGAAGTCCTAGCCAGAGCAATTAGACAACAAAAGGAGACCAAAAGAATACAAATTAGAAAGGAAGAAGTCAAAATATCACTATTTGCAGACGATATGATAGTATACTTAAGTCATCAAAAAAAAAATTGCACCAGAGAACTCTTAAACATGATAAACTACATTAGTAAAGTGGCTGGATATGAAATTAACTCAAACAAATCAGTGGCCTTCCCTTACCCAAAGGATAAACAGGCTGAGAATGAAATTAAGGAAACAACAACTTTCACAATAGTCAAAAATACTATAAACTATGACTAACTATGCAAGTGAAAGATCTGTGTGGCAAGAACTTCAAGCATCTGAAGAAAGAAATTGAAGAAGATCTCAGAAGATGGAAAGATCTTCCATGCTCGTGAATTGGCAGAATTAATATAGTAAAAATGACCATCTTGCTGAAAGCAATCTACAGATTTAATGCAATCCCTATCAAAATTGCAACTCAGTTCTTCATAGAGTAGGAAGGAGCAATTTGCAAATTCATCCGAAATAACAAAAATCCCATGATAGAGAAAATTTTTCTCAACAATAAAAGAACATCTGGGGGAATCACCATCCCTGAACTCAAGCTGTACTACAGAGCAACTGTGATAAAAACTGCAGAGTATTGGTACAGTGACAGGCAGGTAGATCAATGGAATGGAATTGAAGACCCAGAAATGAACCCATACACCTATGGTCACTTGATTTTTGAAAAAGGAGCTAAAATCATCAAATGGGGAAAAAGACAGCACTTTCAACAAATGGTACTGGTTCAACCGTGGGTTAGCATGTAGAAGAATGCAAATCAATCCATCTTATCTCCTTGTACAAAATCCAAGTCCAAGTGGATCAAGGACCTCCATGTAAAACCAGATACACTGAAACTAATAGAAAAGAAAGTAGGGAAGACCCTAGAGCACCTAGGGACAGGGGAAAATTTCCTGAACAGAACACTAATAGCTTATGCTCTAAGATTAAGACTTGATAATGTGACTGGGCAGTGGTGATGCATGCCTTTAAGCTCAGTATTTGGGAGGCAGATGCAGGCAGATTTCTTAGTTCAAGGCTAGCCTGGTCAATAGAGTGAGTTCCAGGACAGCCAGGGCTATACAGAGAAACCCTGTCTCCAAAAACCAAAAATAAAATAAAATAAAATAAAATAAAATAAAATAAAATAAAATAAAATTGCAAACCTTCTGTAAGGCAAAGGACACTGTCAATAGGACAAAAAGGCAACCAACATATTGGGAGATCTTTACCAACCCTATATCCGATAGATGGCTAATATCCAACTTATACAAAGAACTCAAGAAGTTAGACTCCAGAGAACAAAATAAACCTATTAAAAATGGGGTACAGAGCTAAACAAAGAATTCTCAACTGAGGAATACCGAGTGGTTGAGAATTACCTAAAGAAATGTTCAACATCCTTAGCTATCCAGGAAATGCAAATCAAAACAATCCTGAGATTCCACCTCATACCAGTCAGAATGGCTAACATCAAATACTCAGCTGACAACAGATGCTGCTGAGGATGTGGAGAAAGAGAAACACTACTTCATTGCTGGTGGAATTGCAAGCTGGTATAACCACCCTGGAAATCTGTCTGGCGCTTCCTGAAAGAAATTGGACATAGTACTACCTGAGGACCCAGCTATATCACTCCTGGTCATATACCCAGAAGATACTCCAACATATAATAAGGATACATGCTTCACTTCACTATGTTCATAGAAGCCCTATTTGTAGTAGCCAGAAGCTGGAAACAACTTAGATGTCCCTCAACATAAGACTGGATACAGAAATGTGGTACATTTACACAATGGAGTACTACTCAGCTATTAAAAATGATGAATTCATGAAGTTCTTAGGCAAATGGATGGAACTAGAATATATCATCTTGAATGAGGTAACCAAATCACAAAAGAACACACATGGTATGTACTCATTGATTATTAGCCCAGAAGTTAGGAATACCCAAGACACAATTCACAGACCACATGAAACTCAAGATGAAGGAAGACCACAATGTGGATACTTAGGTTCTTCTTAGAAGGGGGATCAAAATACCCATGAGAGGAGATACAGTGACAATTATTGGAGCAGAAACTGAAGGAAAGACCATCTAGTGACTGTCCCATCTGGGGATTTATCCCATATACAGTTACCAAACCCAGACACTATTGTGGATGCCAACAAGTGCTTGCTGATATAGCTGTCTCCTGAGATGCTCTACTAGTGCCTGACAAATACAGAAGTGTATGCGCACAGCCATTCCTTGAACTGAACACAGTCCCCAATGGACGAACTAGAGAAAGAACCCAAGGAGCTGAAGAAATTCACAGCATTTCTCAGAGATATAATGAATAAATAAAAATATAATAAACAAATCTAATTTCTAATATATTATCTCATATAATATAGAATGTATACACTGATATGTATTCTTCTTAAACATACACATTCACAGATACCTATCACTGGAGTTAATAACAGATTTAAAGATAAATGATCATTGGGAATAATAGTACAAAACAACAATTCTAGCACTGAATAGGCTGAGAGAGAAGGATTAGTGTCCCAGACACCTGGTGTACACCACAAATTTAAAGCCAGCTTGAATACATACCATGGCCCTGTCCTACTCTTTCCCCTCAAATAGTTACAACATCAAAAAGCAACCTCCTCTGGTTTAGAAATTATACTTAAGATTTTAATTAGTGTATTTGAATAACCCATTTTTGAATATATTACTTAATAAAGATATTTGATTAGTAAATATAAAAATAGCTCTTGTGAATTTAAATAGAAAAATTCCTAATATTTCACTGGATGTGTGAAATACAAGCATGATACAGCTTTGCAGTAGAATCTGCTAGGTTTTTATACTTTTGTGATACTGTTCATTTTTCTGAGATGTGAAATTTGTTATAAATATCCTATGAACTTTGTTTTCAGGAAATGTGAACAAACCTAGTTACAAAGATGAATTTCTAAGGACAAGAAGCTGTAATACTAGTGACTTTAAATTGGTTTCTAACCCAAGAAAGTGTAGCATAAAGTTTAATATCGCAAATTCATTGCAGCATTCAGCAGAAACCTAGGAATAAATTTAAGAAGAATATAGGCATTACAAAGGGATAATTAAGGTAAAACTGGATAAATGAATCCCTGGTCATTAGAATATTTTTCATTCTGTTGCTGTTGTTTTTTATTTTGTTTCTTAAGTTGGCCAAAATGTGCTCAACAAGATCATAATTAAACAACAGACAATGATGTTCCCCTCTCTATCCCCTGATACAAAACAGATATGTGTAGTAGTCACCAGTGTCTCACACTGGGTGAATGAGATTTCATGCAAAATCTTTTCTTTAAGCCATATCTTCCCAGTTTATAGGAATATCAATATGAGTATCCAGAAGACAATGCAAAAACACTTCGGATCATTATGATTATAAATGAATTCTTAGTGAAATGGTAATGAGATTTGTGCTTCATGCATTTATTTATACAATCCATATTTACCACTTTGACCCTCTACACCCTCCCTTTCTCTTTAATATTCAGGCCTTACTTTTCCACCTTTCCTACAAATCTCTTTCTCATATTCTTGTCTCTTTGTTCTCATTTATGATTCATTGACTTTGACCGGGGTTCTCTGTGTGATCATGGACTTAGAGCTACCCATTGGAGCCTGATGGTCTCAGCAGGGGCAACACAACTGAGGATGAGTCTCTTACTCCAAGATCTTTATGTGACCCATAACAACAGTGGGGTTAGGTCCCCTTCATACTAGTTGTTGTGGATCATGGTTGTAATGCTTTGTCTGGAATAGTGAATAGCATTTCACAGACCTTCATCCTATAATCTGGTTCTTACATACTAGCTTCACCTCTTCCACAATAGACCCTGAACCTCACAGACTTAGCCCTCAACCATTACTTATTCTCATCATCTGGGTAGCCACAAACACCTACATTTGCCATTATTTTCTGGAAAGAGGAGCTTTTCTGATTAAGGCCAAGAGTAGCTTTTTGATTGATATTAGCCTAAGTATTTAGAAGCCTCTTTGTAGTATTTTTATTTAATTTTAAAAAATCATTAGTAAGTAACTCCTTGAACCTTGTCATATTAGTTTCCTGAGATTTAAGGATTCTGTCATGAAAGAATGCAGAAGATAAACTACTCAAAATAGCTTTAGAATTCCTAAATCTCAGAAGATTCATTAGCCCCAACATCCAGTGTAAACTAGTAAAATGGCCGAAAGTCTCTCTCACATAAGCCAAGTTGCAAAAAGATTGCCAGATCAGAACAACTTCATGGAAGAAGCAGGCTAAGCAGATTTCTCCAGGTTTCCAGCCTTTATGAACTGTCACCTATACTGGGGTAGTCTTTAGTGATACAGCTGTCTTCGAGTCATTTATTTTCCTGAAAGTAACTACCACCTATATTTCTGTAAGTAACCCCAACAGAAATCATTGGCTCAAGGGCTTGGACTTTGATGATGTCAATACTTTGTCTGGTTTTGGTTTCCCATCACAGGTGAGTAGACATGTGTGTTGTGTCCTCCTAGAAAAGAATTGTCACACCCTATGTCCACAAACTCCAAACTAGGTTTGGCTTGTAAATTGTGATTATAGGAACATTCATGAGTTCCTTTCCACCCAGTAGGCCTCCGGTACAATCAGAAGACAATCTGCACCCCAAGACAACTGTGCCACTATTTCAGATCTTGCTAATTGGTCTTGTGCAGAATGTTCACAGCCTTTTAAGAACACTGATGACTTAGCTCTAACAAATTGCCAGTAAGCCAGTAAGCAGCATTTCCCTATGGCTTCTACATTAGTTCCTGTATCCAGTTTCATGCCTTGAAACCTGCTTGACTTCCCTCAATAATGATTCGTGACAGGGAAGTGTAATCCAAATAAATCTTCTCTTTCTCAACCTACTTCTCTAGTCATGTAGTTTTATCATGATAATGGAAGGCAAGCAAGCAGTTCTATTCAATTTTTCTTTTGTATTTTTGTATTCACTTTCAAATTATTTTCCAGACGGCTTTTTCATATACTCTTCATTTTGTCTATGTTGATCCCTTGTCTGCACAGCTCTCCCAATGCTCTACAATTATCTCCAGTAATTTTTGATGTAGACAGGAGTTACGTAAGAAATCATCTTCTCAATTACAACTCTCTCTCTCCATTCATGGAAGAGGTCTTTCACTATACTTAATATTCAATGGAGATGAATTGATCCTCGAAAGCAGGTTTTTCTATTAGAAAACTCACAGGAGTTAAAAAAAGCAAGGCATCTAGTCAGGCTACTACACTACATTATGGATAAAACTGAACCAGGGGATTTCTGAGGATGGAATCTATAATTTTCCAATTCTTTAACATTTTGTTTGATTTGAATTTAGTAATCTTTTGCACTACATAAAGTAGGCAAATTAAAGATAAAAGTACCAGAAATGAAGTTAGATTTCTATATTTTCTACTAAAGTAACATGATTATGCTTACTAAACAATTATAAAAGAAACCCTTGTTGTTCTGGACATTTGGTAAGCCAGACAAGGCACATGGCAAGATGGAACTTTTGCTTAAACTTTATAGTAACTTAAGCTTGTTCATGCGAATAAGTTTATAGTTTCTAACCACACAACAAACCAAATCTTCAAGAATTTCAGGAATTGGAGGGCTCTAACTCAGTTCTGTACAATGTGAGAAGATTGCTGCTCAGTCTACTCTCACAGCTTTTCCAAGTTTAACTAATCAAGAAAGTCAGAAAAAAAGAAGATACAAACACATCTTAAATTAAAGGTATTTTATAACTGAAAATAATATTCCAAGTTAGCAACATTTTGCACAGCACATATGTTTGATTTGTGCCTCCTTCAGATTTATGACTGTCATTTTTATGTATGTAGTTGTTTGTTGTTAGGAGTTTTAAACAATGAGAGATTGGCATCCAATTTTTATATATGCAAGTTGACTTTTCACATGTTTTAAGATACTAAATCAATGAGTCCAAGTGTGCCTGCTTTTCATGGAAACCTGAGTTCAGATACATAGAACTTATTTACCAAGACTAAACATGGAATTAGTGATAGAAGTCTAATACTGGATGAAGGAAGAAAATCACTGGGTAGAGTGAGAAAAAATCCCAAAGATTAGCGACTATTCAATCTAGCCAGTCAGTGAAGTCTAGGCACATTGAGGGGTTCTGCTTTATAAGGGGTTCTAATTCTTATAAGGTAGGAAGCAATAGGAAATAATAGAGGAAAACATCCAATTTTGACTTCTTGCCTCTTTGTGTATATACATGTCTACAGGACATTTAACACACAGATATACTTAAATTGACTTGAAGGTTACATGGTAAATATGTACATCAAAACATCACATGTACCTCATTAATATGAGTGGCTTTATGGTTTTATATATTAGTTAAAAATTAATTTATTTTAAATGAATATCTCTGTGCATTTATATATACAAATATACATGTATACATACATATGTGGAGAGAGAGTTTAAGTTACACTTGATTTTTTTAAGTAAATGGTAAATGGGAAATAGATATTTTTCAATGTGAACACAGGAATCTTAAGAAAACCATTTTTTCCTTTGTACTGAAATGAATTGGTTCACACAGTTTTATCTGAGGCTAGTTTATAACAAGTTCCAACTTCTATTTTAAATAAGAGGTCACTAAAAAGAGTTTTAGAAACCATATTCTCTCAGCTTAATTTAGATCATGTTTTTAACTTTAAATGCTAAAATATTCTGTTTTATAATGGGAAAAATTTCAGGTCAGTATGAATTCATTACTGGCCAGAAGAAACTAAAAGAGACTCAAATCTGAAATTGTTAGATCTTTTCATACTGAGAAGAGGCAAAGATCACTCAATGATTTGCTCAGTACTTATTGCTTTTGGTTCTGTATCATTGTGTTTAAAGACAATAAGGTAAATTAAGAAAACCCATTTGAGTTACACTTGCCCATAAGATATTATTTGAGCACCATATAGAAGAAGTAGAAAATACATATTAGTGTTTGCTTTCAAGCTCAAAGGTTGAATATTCCAACTGAATATATAGCATGTCATAATAAGACCACTTAAAATATATAGATCATCTGTCAATTATATTAAACAGATTCTTCTAAGGCCAAAAAAGACTCTACCATTATCATTATATTTTCAATTAATTTTTTAACATGGAAAAGTATTTGGTTGTGTTTAGGAAAGATCTCTTTAGCATACCATGTAATTGGAAAATATAGCAGAAGAAAATGTTACTTTAAAACTAAACAGTATCAGAAAAAGCAATAGTTTTATATTAATATTACTTTGATTGTAAAATTTACAGAGTACATTCAAATAGTCATATAGAATAAAAGTCACATATTGGGCCACTTCCTGCATGGGAACTGATGGACAGATGTGGGAAAGAACGTGAATTCAGAAATAAAAACTAAGATTAAAGTCATGGTATGTTGTTGAAGAGAAGCAGATATGAATATTAATAAAAGGTATCTCAGAAGAGCTGAGCTGATATATAGTCATGTTAGTTATCTGGATTATTTAATTTGTTGTTAATAGTAAAGTATCAATTAACAATGTTGTTAATGCCTTTCTGGTATTGAATTATTTATTTGTTTTGTACTTTTCTAAGTGTTATGCAAATTATAAATACAAGTGAAATAAGCTCATCATTTTACCAGAAATCTTGTTAAAAATCAATCACAAGCTGTTTTTGTTGTTGTCTATGGGCATTTCTTTTTGATTAATGATTGATGTATGTGGGTGGTACCACACTTGAGCATTCAGTGCCAGTTGTATCAGAAAACTGGCAGGGGTAACCACAGATGGCAATCCACTGATTAGCGTTTTTCTATGGACTCTGATTCAGTTCCTGTCTAAGGTTCCCACACTAACTCCTGCACAGGCTTCTCTTGATGATGAACTGAAACATGTAAGTGAAAATAAATGCTTTCATCCCCCACATTGGCTTGGTCAGTGTTCTATCACATTAATAGAAAAGAACTAAGTGTCCTTTTTTAAAATTTTTAAGAGAGCATTAAAGAACTGGGTTTAAATTTCATGATGCAATTTTCATAAACAGTATCATTAAACTTTTTGTTGTTACTATTGTTTATTTTTTGACACAGGTTCTCATTACAAAGGTCTAGATACTCTGAAACTCTCTACACATACCGGGCTTGTCTTTAATTGGCAGAGACAGATATGGCTACCTTTATGTTCAGAGTTCTATGACTAATGTTGTTCATCAACAAACCAGGTTTGAATCTTCTTTTATTTTGTCTTCCTATTCATTATTCTCATTAGTACCCAACCCTGTTCTCTTTAAATTCCTCTTTTGTCCCACTGCTCATTCTCTTTCTACCCACCTTTACTTTAATGTTACATGTACTCCACTGTACTTTGTTTTCCTCCCCTCTCGCATAAAATCTCCTCATATCCTCTAATCTACTTTCATTAAATTCATCACAAAGAAAGATATAGGAAGGAGGAGGGAGAAAAAAAGAAAGAGGAGGAGAGGAGAAAAGGAAGAGGAGGAAGAGGAGGAATAAGAGGAGAAGGAGAAGGAAAAGAGAATGTGTGAGAGAAAATATATTCTGAATTTGTATTATTTTGGTTAGTAATGACCAAAATTTTACCTGTTTTCTGACATATACCTTGATCTCTTGTTACACTTGAATTGTGCATACATCACATTTTTTATTCCATCATATGAAGGATGGTTACATTTGTTGGCTACTGGGAATAATACAGCAATAGATAAGGACTTCTAAGTATGCTTGTAGAAAGTTCTTTAAGAGTACTCTTAGATGTGGTATACATAAGTCATGTAGTAGTTCCATTTTTTTATGTAGTTTAGAAATCATCATAACAATCTCTCTAGTATCTATACCAGTTTACACACCCACTACCTTTTGTAATCCCTTCTCTTTCCTTATATTTTTGGCAGTGTTTGCTGTCATTTATATACTTGATATGCACTCTGACTACAGTAAGATGGAATCCATAACTACTTTAATTTATGGCTAAGGATATTGAACATTTTTCAAATATTTTGTTGGACCATTTTGTTTCCTTTTGAGAATAATCTATTTTATTTAGGGGCTAGATGACTTGGAGCTTTTTGGATACATTTTTATTAGTTCTTTATATGTTCTGTATATTTAATCCTACCTGATATATAGTTGGTAAAATGTTCTCCCATTGTACAGGCTGTCATATCATTCTGGTGATTACTCACATTCCTCTGTTCTTCAATTCATCAAATCCCATGCATCAATTCTTAAAATTATTACTTGTGCTTTGAAAGTCTTTTTCAGAAAGTCACAGTATTCTCTAGAATGATCATTGTAGATATTAGTCAATTAAAGGATCATATGACTCCAATTTAAATGGAATCTCAGCTTACAAGATGTTTTGTGCCTAAAGGTAGTTCTAAAAAAAAGTTTATGAGCATGCTCCTTGTACAGTCAGAAAAATATCATGTAAACAATGAAATCCTATTATCTAGTGTCTTAGGAAAATCAGTGATGCTGAAGAGCAGTAGGTAAGAAGAAGTGATCAAGACAGAAATGAATTAAATTTAGAATTAAATGACAATACGTAAAAGGTATAGGTCAAGAAGAACAGAGTATAGAATAAATTAAACATATATCTAAGTATTTGAAACTATAGACAAGATTGATGACCTTGTGGATTTAGTTTATTGTTTATATTATGTTAATTGTGTTCCTAATTTATATAAGAATTTACAGGTCTGTGTGTGCAATGCTGACAGTCTCTGTCCCCATTTGGTTCTAATTGGTAAATAAAGTTGATGGTGGCCAATGACTGGGCAGAAAGACAGAGATGGGACTTTAGGTTTCCCAGGCAAGGGCAAGGGAACTCTGGATGGAGAAAGTTTTAGAATCTCCATGATGGGGAAGTAGAAAGATCAAGCCTAATTGCTGTATGAGGAAAAAAAATATATAACCATGTAAGAATTGGGAAATAGCAGCCCCAGGGGCCACTCTCCTAATTCAATTTGGAGTATCAGAGATAAAATGCAGATTTTAGTAAGTAATAATTCCCCAGTGTCTTTCATTCTAAATCAAAAACATTTGGGTGGGTAACAAGGAGCACACACACCCACTGTAGAGTGGTTTAACTTGTAACTGCTACATAACGCCTCTCAAAGGTAAGCAAAAAGAAAGAAAAATCCTAAATTAATAAAAGTATAGATGAAAGGGAGTGTTATAGCAGATTTTAAGCAAATGCTGAAGATAATTAGGACATAACTCAAAAATTACATGTTAAAAACTAGTATTAGTAATAATTTTTTGGATAGGTATGACCTACTTAATTAAACTAAGATTTCTAAGAAGCAACAGTGCTGAAGACTTTTAAAATATTTATTAGAGAAACTAATAATTTTTTGACTGGTCTTAAAGCCCTATGCATGAGATGGGCCCAGACCCAACCATGTTAAAATGGCTAAGAACCTGAAGCTAGATGGGTCATGGGCCCTGGTGGAAAATCCAACACTATTAGTCAGTTAAAGAACACAGAAATAAAATGTCTCCTAAGGAAATACTGTTTTACTCATTGACCAGTGCCTGAAGATGGTCCCATACTTCTTGCTGTTTCTGAGATTCCCCAGCATCACTGCCTCATCCCCACTTTAGTAGCAGGAAGTCTTTCCTCTCTGACCGCTCCCTAATATATAAAAATACTCCTCTACAAACATTCCTTCTTCCAACTCTTGCCATTTTCTCAGCCTCTGACATGAATAGGTATTCCCTGTGGGCACATCCAGAGAGCAGGCCAGGAAAGCAGATAACACACAGCCCTCACAATCTTTAAAAATTCATAGAGGAATTAGAAACCAAGAAATAAAATACCCTTCCAACAAAGAAATTAGCACCTAAACCTATAATCATGCCAAACCTAACTACGAAGGTGCAGCATAAATAGGGCAATAGGTCTTTCCCGGGTCCCAGCTGTCCTGTTGCAGTAGACCCTGAATATGACAACACAGCTGAAGCACAAGAAAAAAAAAAAAAAACTTAAAAGCTAACCCTGTGAAGATGATAAATGTCCTTGAAAAGCAAATTCAAGAAAACATAAATAAGTGCTTTGTTCAAGCTTCATCAGTGGAGTTTCTTCTTATAAGCGATGGAATTAGCATCCTCAGCAAGTGGACAATTGGCAAAGCGTGGAAGACTTTAGAGTGCTTGGCTCCAACTCAACATCCTTATCAAAGCCTTCCCCTCAGCCCCAGGGATCCTTGTAGAAGAAGAGACAGATCCTAAGGACAAGAGGTAGTGTATGACTCCAAGGAAATGGTCTTCTAGGCACATCAGTGGTGATATATAGACCAGCGGTAATATAGATATATCAGTGGCCACACATAGAGTGTGATAGTATGTCTAAAAATTGAACAAGTTCAAAGCAGAGAAAAATGTCAGTACGGATGTAGGGAATTACACACAATCTATATCTTGTGGGAAATCACTTCAATGGAGTATTCTTGTGTGTATCAACTGCACATGTGTAGTAGACCCCATGCCCAGAAGCGATTATCCCTACAGAAAATATATTCCATGGCTTTTTGTATTCTTTTTGCTCTGTTGTTATTGTTGTTGTTCTGTTTTGTTTTTGTCCCATTAGTTTTTGATTGTTTTGAATTTCTTTTTTGTTTCATTTTCTTTTATTGCAAAGAGAGAGAGAGAGCGAGAAAGACAGAGAGAGAGAGAGAGAGAGAGAGAGAGAGAGAGAGAGAGAGAGAGAGCCAGAGAGAGATCATAAAGTATGGTGGTGGCTAGAGGTGGAAAGTATCTGAGAAAATTGAGAAGAGGAAAGAATATGATGAAATATGTTCTATCATACATATTGTAACTAAAAGGAACTAAACAAAACCAAAGATTCTTCAAAACTGAATTCATGTATAATGACTAGGTTGACTTTTTCCCAACGATGCAAGAATGGGTTAACACATTAATTAATTAATTAATTAATTAATTAATGTAATACAACACATAAATAAACCTAAGAACAAAAATAATACCACATAATCATCTCAATAGATCCAGAAATTTCTTTGACAGATTTCAAAATTGGCACATGATAAAAGCCCAGAAGAAACTAAGAAAAGATATATCTTAACAAGGAGAGTTGTGTCCAACAAACTATAGCTAATATTATACTACATAGGAGGAAAACAAAAGCATTTCTTCTAAATACATGAACAGGACAAGAGTGCATACTCACACCTCTTATTTAATATACTGTGTAAAGCTTCTGTTTCACATAGGTGGCTTCTAGCTAGTTTGTGGTCTGTAAGCAAGCTTGCACAGGATACAGAAGCCATTTACTGTTTACTAAGCAGAAAGTCTAAGTATATATTCATCAATACCAAGTAGATAAACAACCTCTACATTAATTGATGTATCATATTCAGAAGCAGATTCAAGATTTGATTCTGTATTTTTTTAAGATTTCAACTTCTTAAATATACTTGCATAAAGTTATTTCATAATATATATGTTATGACTCTGTAAAAACCTTTGATTAATAATATGATACATAGGATCTGATTCTCATGATTTTATATGTTTTAAATATTGCAAAGTAAACATTAAGTTTAAAAGAGAAAAAAAATATATTTTTCAAGCCAGTAATTGATTTTAACAATCATAAATGGCTAGCTGCAAACTTTTGTGTTCTGTGTCTAAAAGACATCATTTAGCTCTTCAGATTTTGAATTACACAAGGCAGACTTTATAGTACTAATTTTAGCAAAAGATATATGATTTTAATTTCAAAAGCACATGTTACCTTTTTAATACCTAAGAGTTAATAATATTTTTTCACTTAAATATTCCCTTTTTATTGGAAATAAATTTATTTTCACATAAAAATATTCTTATTGCGGTTTCCCTCCAGCATCTCTGCTCTGGTCCTCATTACCTCCCATACAGCAGCTACACAACTTCTTTCAACGTGTGTGGAGAAAAAAAGCAAATAAAGCAAAAGCTGATGAAACAGAGTACATTTTCTATGAACCAAAAAGTATAATCAACACACAGACACAGAAATGCACACTTACATGTACACTCAACCCATAAAACACAAAATTAGAAATCTTAATATGCAAGCAAAAGATAATAAAATGGGAAAATAAGACAATATGAGGTAAAATATCTACAAAAATCCCACTGAGTTAGTTTTGTGTTTCCCATCTACTGCTGGGCATGAGATCTACCCTTAATCATCACTTACATACTAACTGAGATTCCACTGTCAAAAACTAATCTTTCGTCTTACATGTTGATTTCAATAGGGTTGATAGTTATTTCAGAAGAACTGATACACCAAAATGCTGTGGGGGGTGGAGGGGAAAGGGGAGCAAATTAGTTGTATTACCTGTGTGTACTAACCCTCAAAGTACTGTTTTCCTCATCTTAAAAACTCATCACCTATTTAAAATTTAAAGGACAAATCATAGGAAATGTAAAGATTCTTTAATATAATACAATGAATTTAGAATCACTAGATTTCATATATGTTATTATTCAATAATATTATAAAATGGAAATTAGTCTATGGTTATACTATGTGATTTTTTTTAAATCTCAGGTCTGTCTTCCTGACCACTTCATTTTTAGATAACTGAAGAACAATACTTTATTTAATTCAAGGGGAATATCTGAACTTTTTAGCCTCAACTGACATCTTTCTGTTATATTTTGTTTGAAGTTCAAGGTCTCAGCTAATGTCACATCCTTCTATACAGCTTCATATAAGAATAATGTGACTTCCAAGAGCAATGTCCATGACAGGTACAGAACAGAGTAACTAGAATTTGGAAGAGCCAAATTGTCCCTTGAGGAAAATGTGAACATTTTTTATTATTTTATTTTTTGGAAAAGAAGTGCTCCCTCTTGCTCTCACTGTTATTATAAAAAATCTCATAAGAGAACTGCAACCGGAGAAACAATGCAATGTGGGCTTCCTGGTCAAAGAATTCACTTGGCGAATGACAGCCTTTGCACTCCTTTTAGATCTGTGACCTTACTGCCCTTGCTAATATTTTAGAATGTCTAGAAAGAGTACACCGGAGCCATTCATGAACTAGCAATTTGGCTAGAAAATGTAGCCTGAGCTGAAAATGGAAACTCTGTGCAAAGACGGACTATGACTACAAAGTTGAGCAGCCAGCCTTCTGTAGAGAACATAAAAGGGAAAAAGGTTATAAGTCATGCCCCATTCATGTATTAAACAGCCACAATTCTTTCTTTCCATAAGGCATAAAACATTCCATCTACTT
This sequence comes from Montemys delectorum, assembly GCA_019843815.1. NCBI lineage: Eukaryota > Metazoa > Chordata > Mammalia > Rodentia > Muridae > Montemys > Montemys delectorum. The sequence continues at coordinate 19,078 of JADRCD010237293.1, read as the reverse complement.
TAACACAAAACTTATTTGACAAGCAAAAGTTAGCTTTGGAAATGAAAGAAAATAACTCAGTAGTATGACTTAATGAATAAGGAAGTAAGGAATAGCAATACTCTGAAGAATCAATGCTCCTTCTAGGGTAATATTTTTATTGAGAGTTTTCTACAATGAATTTTGACTTCATGATTTTATGAAATGTCTAGGAATAGAGATTTAATTGGATAAATAAAATCAGGTAAGTACATATACCAATGTTATATGACTCAGACCCAAAAGGACATACATGGTATGTACTCACTGATAAGTGGATATTAGTCCAAAGGCTCAGAATACAACTCACAGACAAGAAAGAAGGCCAAAGTATGGTTGCTTCAATCCCATTTAGAAGGGTGTACTGGCTGGATTTGTGTGTCAACTTGACACAGGCTTGAGTTATCACAGAAAAGGGAGCTTCAGTTGGGGAAGTGCCTCCATGAGATCCTGCTGTGGGGCACTTTCTCAATTAGTGATCAAGGAAGTAGGTCCCCTTGTGGGTGGTGCCATCCCTGGGTTGGAAGTCTTGGGTTTTATAAGAGAGCAGGATGAGCAATCCAGGAAAAGCAAGCTGAATAAACCCTTTCCTCCCCAACTTGCTTCTTGGTCATCATGTTTGTGCAGGAATAGAAACCCTGACTAAGACAAATTGGTACCAGCATAGTGGGGTATTCCTGTGACAACCTGACCATGTTTTGGAGAGAACTGTGGAAGGACTTTGGAACTTTGAGCTAGAAGAGCCACTGATTGTTAAGAACTCTGTGGGATGTTCTGTAGGAACTTGGAAGATCATGTTGAGAACAGTGCAGAGATAGAGGCCTGGCTTGTGAAATTTCAGAGGGAAGATTAAAGACTCTTATCAGGACCATGTTGTTTTGATTGTGAAGATTCTGTGGTTCTGGTTAGCTGGGGCTGAAGTATCAGCTGTGATTAACAAGATACCAGAACTACTAAAGTGAAAACTTTACATTACTGGGACTATTTATGCTGTTTAGCTGGAGCTAATAAATTAGTAGTGATTAAGAAGAGACCAGCATCACTGAGGTAACATCTTCTGGGAAGTGTTTTCTGAGAACACAAAGAGGTTGTGTTCCAGAGATAGCCAAGGTTGTACCTTGTGCTGGAGCAGGACTTGGTAATGTGTAAGAGTCATCCAGATGGTACTAGTTTTGACAGCACGAAGGGGTCATGGAGAGCAGCTGAGGCTCGGCACAGTGAGAGGCCATGGAAGGCCATTGGCGAAGGTGCAGCCTCAGTTTGCAATTCATAGCCCAGGACTGAAGGTGTCATGCAAGGAGTTGAGGCTTGGCACCATGAAGACAGTCTATGAGAAGCTATTGGTAAAGTCTAGTTACAGCAGTGTTTTGACAATGCCAGTACCAAGCAATGACCACCAAGAACAGCAGCAGCAGTGGAGTACAAGCATCTGGAGACCAGAAGATAAGGTGTGTGCTACAAAGGGCAGAGCTGCAGAAGTGACCCAAGCCCTTGGAGGAATCCAGAAGATTGTGAGTGGAGAAAAATTCTCCCCCACTGCATAAATGATAGTTGACATAGGTGATTGTATGGATACCAGGCCATGTACTTAGCGTCAATATTCAATACTGGAATTGGCAAACTTTTTCCAATATATTAATGATCAGACCATTAACATACTTAACTCTCAGACTCTAAGTGTTGGAAAGCCAATAACCACACTGCTGAACACGCATTTGTTTGTCTACTCATTAATTTTTGTACACATTATTATAGCATTTATCATGACATTGACACAATGTCAGAAAATTTGTCCATTAAGATCAGTAAGTTGCAACTGCAGAACTTAAGACTTATGTATTAAAAGTGATAGTACAAAACCTTTAGTACTAAAGGTATGTAAAGATACTAAACAATGGAGTAAAGTTGAAAGAGAACAGAATATAAATTTTCTCAGGGATGGAGAGGGGGCTCAGTCAATAAGGTGCTGGCTGTACAAGCACAATAACCTAATGACCTAATGACCCCAGATCATAAGCCAGGATCACTCTCTGAGAGTCCAGGGATTTTCCACTACACTGGATTCTACATTGTCCACAAATGCTCTCCAATTCCAGTGTTCTCTGTATTCTCCCAGTCCATGCCCCAGCTTGAATCCTCCTACCTTTGTCCCCTGCCTAAATACATCTGCAAATCTATTCTATTTCCCCTTCCAGGGGAGATCCATGCATCCCCTGACCCCTCTATTGAGCACAGAATAACAACAACAACAACAACAACAACAACAACAAATCAATGAAATAATTTCTACTCATAGGTTGGTACCTAGTCCAGTTGGCATCAGAAAGGCAACTGAGATCTGAGAGGAACAGATGCTGAGAACTGCTACAAGCACTAGGCAAAGCTAGGGAAACTCTGAAGAAGAGAGGGAGGAAGGACTGTAGGAGCAGAGAGTCAAGGATACCAGAAAAACATTAGCCACAGAACCTACTAAGCTAGACTCATAGGAGCTCACAGAGATAGAAGCAACAATTGTGGACCCTGTATGGGTCTGATCTAGGTCATCTGCATATATGTTATAGTTGTATAGCACCTATGGACACTTGACTTTGACACAGTAGGCAAAACCACACAATGGAATAAAGAAAGCATCTTCAACAACTGGTGCTGATCTAAGTGGATATCTCCATGTAAAAGCATGCAAATAGACCCATATCTATCACCCTTAAACAAAACTCACATCCAAGTAGATCAAAAACTTCAAAGTAAAACTGGATATGCTAAATCTAACAAAAGAGTGGAAAGTAGAGAATAGCTTGGAACTCATTGGTACAGGATACAACTTCCTGAATAGAACACCAATGGCACAGGTGATAAGATCAACAATAATAAATGGGACCTCATGAAACTGAAAAGTTTCTATAAGGCAAAGGACACTGTCATTAGAACAAAACAGAAGCCTAGAGCTTGAGAAAGGATTTTCACCAATCCTACATCTGGCAGAGGACTAATATCAAAAATGAATAATGAACTCAAAAAGTGAGATACCAACAAGCCAAATAATCCAATTAAAAATGGGGTACGAAGCTAAATAGAGAATTCTCAACAAAGGAATCTCAAATGTCCAAGAAGCACTTAAAGAAATGTTCAAAATCCTTAGTCCTTAGGAAAATGCAAATCAAAATAACTATGTGATTTCATCTTATACCAGTCAGAATCACTAAACTAAAAAACTCACGTGATAGCACATGCTGGCAAAAATGTGGGTCAAGGTGAATGCTCCTCCATTGTGGCGGGAGTGCAAATTTGTGCAACTACTTGATAAACCAAGTTGGTGATTTTTCACAAAACAGCAAATAAATCTACCTCAAAAGCCCACTAAACCACTTCTGGGCATATACCCAAAGGATGCTCTACTATATTGCATGGACACCTGCTCAACTATGTTCATAGCAAATTTATTTGTAATACCCAGAAACTGGAAACAATCTAGACATTCCTCAACTGAAGAACAGATAAAGAAAATGTAGTACTTCTGAACAATGGAATGTTTTTCAGCTATTAAAAGCAAAGACATCATGAATTTCTCAGATAAATGCATGGAAATTGACAGTACCATCCTGAGTGATGCAACCTACACCCAGTATGTACATACTATAAGTGGATATTAGCCATAAAATGCAAGATACGCAAGCTACATTCCACAAACCCAAAGAAACTAAATAAGAAGCAAGGCCCAAGCTAGGATGATTGACTCTCACTTAGAAGGGGAAATAAAATAATCATAGGTGTCAGATGAAGCAAAAGAACTGGGTAGAAAGGGAATGGGAAGGGGAATGTGGGAAACATTCAGGATGAGGTGTGGGAAGAGACAGGAGAGATGGCCAGATGTCCATGAGAATGAATGGTCTGGTGGCAATAGGGGGGTTAGGGTTCAGGGTATCTCAAGGATGTGCCAGAGATCTGGGATAGGAGAAGTTTCAAAATCAATGAGAGTGACCTTAGCTGGGATTCACATCAGGAGGGATATAGAACCTGAAGAACCCAACTCCTAGAGCCAGACATGAACCTCAGTGGAGTGATAGGGACAGCACCCATTCCTACACACACACACACACACACACACACACACACACACACACACACACACTTACAAAACATTTGATCCAAAATTTATCCTATTTTCAAGAAATGCAGGGACAGGGAACGGAGCAGTGACTGAGGGAATTGTCAACCAATAACTGGTCCAACTAGAGTCCCATTGCATGGGCAAGCACCAGTCCCCAGCACTATTAATGATAGTCTGCTTTGCTTGCAGACAGGAGCCTAGCATAGCTGTCCTCTTAGCTCCATCCAGCAGCCAACTCAGACAGATGTAGAGATCCACAGCAAAACATTGGATGGAACTTGGGGACTTTATGGAATATTTAGGAGAAGGATTTAGGGCTGTAAAGGAGATAGGAACTCCATAGGAAGACCAACAGAGTCAACTAACCTGGATTCTTGAGTGCTCTCTGAGACTAAACTACCAACCAAAGAGCATACATGTACTGGACCTAGCCCCTGCCCCCCTTTTCACATATATGTAGCAGCTGTGCAGCTTGGTCTTAATATGGGTCCCAAGCAACTGGAAAGGGGCCTATCCCAAAGTTGTTGCCTGTCTGTTGAATAAGTCCTTCTAGCTGGACTCCCTTGTCTGGTCTTAGTAGGGGAAGATGTGGCTAGTCCTACAGAAAGTTGATGTGGCAAGGTGGCGGCTTACCCAGGTGAGGGTCTCCAATCTCTCAGAGGAAAAGGAAATGAAGGATGGGAGGAGAGGACTATGGGAGGGAGGCAAGAATTGGGAAGTAAACTGAAGAGAAAGAGAGAGAAGGACAGGGAAAGGGAGAGAGAGAATGGTACTGGGATATGGTGGATCCCATGGGTTAGGCCCTCTAACAAGGCTCAGCCTTTTAAAGTTAACACAACCTTTCTAAAGAGCATCACCTTCTAGGGAACTTTGTCAAACACATGAACCTACAGGTCATATTTCACATTCAACTGTATTTTTCAGTAAATCTACTACCAACTTGCTGATTACTAAACTTCTCCCACCATGATCTAATCTCTCTAGACTTTTAGCTTTGATTTCCACTATGACTTCATGATGCAAAAAGTTAAAAAAAGAAAATTCATTTCACCCTACATCTTCAGGAGTTTTGGCCCATGATGAGAAGAAGCTATGATAAAGCAAATAGCTTTGAAGGCAATTGCAGACAGTGCTGCTTGGCTCATGGTGGACAAGAAGCATAGACACAGATAATGGTAATAGCAACAGATCAGCCTGTCAAGGATCATTTATCTCTTCCAATGAGAACACACCACCTAATAGGCTGCTTGGGCAATAGTTTATCAAAGGATATTTTCCTTTTATGAAGCAAGTGCCTGAGTGAGCCGATCACCTTTCAAGACAACAAACAAGACCTTAACGTTTTTGAGCTTTTAGGGAATGTTTTAGATTCAATCCATAAAACATGCTATCCCCAAGATTAGGATAGATTGAAGAACTGGGTGATAATGAAAACTATACTCTCATTTGCTTCACAATTTTTCTAGGAGCTTTATGGAAGACTAAGAAGTAGAACGCAAAGAAAGTTTTATAAGTCTTCTTATAGCTGGGATTATACGTACCTAAAGCTTATGCAGGCAGTAATAGAAGCTAAACCTGAATTATTTTTCTAAATATGATATTCTCAGATTTGAAAAGGTATTAGGATACTTTCCAGCACCTTTAATGAAAAAATTATAAAATACTACAAGCTATTTAAAAATGTAGTACTTAAAGAAGAATGTCCTATATATATATGATGTGATACAGTTAAATTCTTTCTTAGTCAAACACATGGCAGTAGCCTTAATGGCAATTTTACATATATAAGATGAGTTCTCCATGCACTAGAAACATGAACTAAAAATTTAGGGTTACATAAAATGATTTTATATCAAAATACTTTCTATGATTTAAAATTAGCAGCAGACACATCACACACAAATAATAAACAATATAAAATTTTAAGAATAAGCAATCCAAAGCAGCTTTAACCTTTCATGTAAATTAGTTATGAGGTACAGATGAGAATTTGAGTAATCAGCAACTAAAATGGCATCATTATCAGTTAACTCTCTGATTTTCTCTACATTTGAAGAAACATCCAGAGAATAAAAATGGTGGGTAATTGTCCTCCTGGGGAAATTGGGCTTTTCTATTGGCAATTTGTGTTCTTAGTAATGAAAGAATTTAGTGATGTACTTGGAAGGATGCACATGGAGAGTTTTACTAGGATTTGAGAAAAGGAACAGGAAAAGTCAGGGAACCTGCAAATCTAGGCAGTTTCTATGAGGAAGGAGATAGAAATCAGAAGGAGAGAAAGCCAGCATGTTTAGCAATGGATGACAGCAGTGGACTTCACAGCAAGAGGAGAAGGAGGTTGTTGTAGAAAGACTGAGGAGAAGAAGACTGTCCAGTAAAGCACCTCAGACTGGTGGGAAGCACCCAAGAGAAAAAGATGGAAAACGAAGACAGCATGCTTTTCTAACCTAGAACCCCCAACGTGGGAGGCTTCATGGTGAAGATCCCATATGTGACTATGTGGAAAAAGTCACTTCAGAAAAAGATTACACTACCTCATTAAAAGAACAGTTATTTTTACCATGTGAATCAGATTTTCTGAAGGCAAGGGAGTATCTCCTGGTCAGGTAATTGACAGGCTCATCTGGGTTAATTCTATTCTCTGTTTTTTAATTTTAATTCAAGTGTAATGGCATCTTTTCTTTCCTTTTTCTCCTGTCATTTCCTCTTATAAGCCCCACCCTCATTTGTTTATAAATTTATGACCTCTTTTTCTTTAATTGTCACACATACACACACACACACATACACACACACACACACACACACACACACACACACACACACACCTGCTGGGTCCATTTAGCATTTCTCATTTGTATGCAAATTCAGTGCTGACCAGCTGATATTAGATAACCAATTAAGGTTCTCATCCATGGAGAAAATTGAATCTCTTCTCTAAGCACTTCTTAGTTGGCTGTAGATTTTTTTTTTCTGGGGCTCAGTGATATTTCCTCTTGTCATGTTACTGTATTTGTCAGTGTTGTTCTTGCACAGGTCTTGTTTAGGCAAGTAGTTTCCCTGTCATTTCCTACAGCAGATTGCCTGGTCCTCTAACACTTATAATCATTCTACCTACTTCCACTATGTTTCCTGAGCCCTCAGTGTTAGAGTTGTGCTGTAGATGTGTCTGCTGGGGCTGGGCTCTCCTCAATTAGTTGTTCTATGCATTTTGACTAGTTGTCCTTCTCTGGAACAGTATCTATCTGTTGCAAAGAGGAGCTTTCTTTGTAATAGATGAGAGATATCTGTAGGTATAAGGATAAAATTTTAAAAAGATGTAGAAACTATACTGGTTTCGTAAAATGATAGTAATACATTGATATCATCTGTCACCTCACAAGCGCTAGATATTTGAGTAGGTTTCCTGTATATCAGACATGATTCCTCTCCTATTATATGAGACTTAAGTTTAGTTAGACTATATTGGTTACTATTAAGATATGACTGCCATTATTGTACCTTTATGGATAGCTTGTTGTGTAGCTCATTGTAATCTGTAGGTATTACAGCTGAGTAGGGTCCTTGATTCCTTCTCTCTCTTGACAACTTGCATAGTATGTTTTGTTACTACAACATCTCCACACATGTGTCTGAAATACATAGTTCTTCATAAATAGAGACTTATCCTTCAACCTTTGTATGACAACCAAGCACAACCATAATATCCTAGATTGTTTTCATGAATCTTTCAGACTTTCCTGACCAACTTAGAGAACTTCTCCTGCCTCATAATGCAGTGCTTGTTAGTCTATAGCTCTGAGGGGAACACTGTTAGACAAATTAACATGCACACACACACACACACACACACACACATGCATGTGTGTACATATCCTTATATATCCTTCCTCTCACTTCTCCAAATAAAGATCCCACCCCATCAGCCCATTTTTCTCATTTCCTCCTTCATGTTACCATCTAGAAAAGTAATATGGGGGAAGTAGAAAAGAGAATAGCTAGATTATGTCTTAGTGAAGCAGAAAGAACATGTAAAGTTCTAATCTGTGGAATAGGTCAAAATGCCATGTTTCCACTGAATACCAGAAGTAGATTCTATTATTGTGATGATGAGGCATAAGAAAAGGGAATTGTGTTTTATTTGCTCGTGCTACAAAAAAAATGGGAAGTTCATATCAAGTTTACCTTGAATCAAGTGTCCTTCCTCAATTACCTACAATATCTGTTAAGCTACACAAAAAAAAATAAGTAGCAAAAGTATAGAAAGAAAGCTTGGATTATTATTCTAAATTATGAGGGATATTTTAGAGTCTATTTCCCAATTTCCTCATCTAGAAACACGAATAATCATAACACTTGTATTCTGTGTTCTTATTGGAAATAAATAGACTGAGTATGAAATAACAATATGTTATTTGGAATATATAAATGTAAGCTATGGCAAATATATTCTGTGATCAATTTTGGGGTTCAAGAAAGTGGAAAGTGACCACTAAGGAGGACAGTCATTGACAGGAGGCAAACAAGGCATAGGTCATACGAAAAAAAAAAAAAAAACAGAAAGAAAGCAGAAAATGCAGGGGAGTTAAAAACTAGATGGGGGAGTAATATACATGAATATAGAGGGAAAAGGTATAAATAACACTGTTGATGTTTGGGGAACCCATAGGAAAGCATAATTTTATAAGCCTGATTAAAAATACATACCCTACACATACATACATGTTATCTAATATATATATATATATATATATGGACAATGCATCTCCAAAGTGCTATAGTCATCTAATAAAATACCTAGTACCAAGCAAAGAAATACTTTTCTTGAAGTTGTTTATATGGGGTGTCCAAGTAACTCCTAATATTTCCTATTATCATGGTTCCTGATTAACTGCTAGAACAAGACCCTATTCCTGAATATACTACACAGGTCAGCCACAAGAATTGAGAGTTCAAGCTCATACTCATGTGAAATTTCCACCCTAAAGGTTAGCTCTTTAATGTCAGAATGTGCTATGCAAGTTGCCATGGGAGAAAATATATTAATAGTTATACCCAACTGTAAATTCTGCACTGCAGCAGTGGCTCATTTTTTTTGTTGCAAACAAATGTTGTCGGATTGTATCTGAAACTCATTTAGTTGGAGGCAACACAGCCTAGTACAGTAAATATAGTCAAGAACACATGGATAAAGAAGTCACAGGTTCCAAAGGAGAACCTAATAGTAGCCTATGTTAAAAATAACATTGTCTCTACTGCCTTCTAAACATTTCTCCTTATACTCGAAGTATGCATCTCCCTGGTCACCAAAGACTATTCTATTTGCAGCAGTCAGGGGCTATTCTGGAGAGGCTGTGGGATACCAACCCCAAATAGGACATTCATAATCACTACACATAACACTCACACAGCTTTGTGAAGGAAGGCACAGAAAAACTGGAAGAGCCTGAGGCCTGGGGTGGCTGCTGTGTGACTGAGTCTTCTGGACAGGACAAGGACTGATGACCTCTTAATATCGTGTCTGTCTGCACAAGACTTACACAAGAGATAAACAGTGGACTAATCAAAGTGGATAGAGACAAGTTTCACAAAGACCCACTCATAGATCACAAAGAACAGGTATGAGTGGCTGCTGAAGGAGGAAGAATAATTTTTTTTTTTATCAGTGATGAGACTGCAATGTGATATGGCTAGTCATAAACAGATACTCCGAAGGACATTAATAGGATTCAGTCATACAAGATAGAAGACAAGCTCATGCATTCAAGAGTGACTTATGAGAAGGAAGGGAAGGGGGGATAAATCTCTGCAAATGTACCGTATTTGTGCATAAAATACTGAAATTTTTTAAAAGAAAAAAATAATGAAATTTAAAATAACAAAGTGAAAAACAAATCTGGAAAAAAAGAAAATCTTATTAAAAGAGTACTATCACAGTTCTAAATCATAGATGACTCTGAACATAATAAATAAATCAGAGATTTTAGGCAAATATTCAAGGCCTAAGGTAACTAGTATATAATATAGTACGGAAGAAACAAAAGTGAGGCATTTGTTGTAGTGAGGAAAGTTGGAAAGGTATACAGAATTTTAATGTTGCCATATTGTTCTTTAAGGTGATAGACATGTAGGGGAAATAGGGATAACCTGGAATATATGATTCTAAAATACAGAAACGTGGGCATAAAGTGATAGTAATGGGCTTGATAATAATTAAGATTCTTTTGTGGTTATTGTAGTTATGGAAGCATCTTTGAGTATATTTGAATCTAGTACTTTACTTTATGTTCAGAAAATTCAAGGAAAGAGTAATAAATACTACATTTACAATGTTGTTATTTTATCCCATTTCTCTCCTCTCTTCTAATATTGTTTCACACACACACACACACACACACACACACACACACACACACACGCACGCGCACGCACACATGCACATGATTAAGTTCTGGAAAGAATGTCATTAGGAAATGAGAACACTGTAGCTAAGAGAATGAATATCAGCACAAAGAAGAACTGTGACATCATTTGGCTGTCACCCTGAAATAAATTAATACTCTATATAAGTAGATTTTCATCTATAAAATGTAATTGTCCAGCATTGTGGGTTATTATGAGTATCACTGTATTAAATGCAGTGTTTGGACAGAAATGACTTATTACTTACCTCTGACCATAATTTTATTTTTACTATGTAGATATAAAGATTATCTCATATTTAGCAGCAAACTAAAGGTGATAAGACTAAAGGTTTTGAGATAATTGGCTATCCTTTTGTTCTGTTATAAATTTTAGCTTTTTAAAACTATTTACGTGTTAAAGCAGCTTCACCAAAATTAATTATAATAAAGATAAAATTTAACATTTTCCCATATGTTTATCTAACCCTAGTGAATATTATTGACCTGGAATTGTTAGACTCTTAAAGATCAACGGCATGAACCACAGTTGAATTGTATCCACTCCACTTGATAAAAATCTGTACCTTATTTGTACAGATTTTTAAAATGTACCATCTCTTTGAATCTCCTAACCAGTCTGTTAACTTTAAAGTTAAGATCTATCTCTGAACTACAGATGAAATATTTCATGTCTAGATAGGCAGTAACAGATTCAGCTAGCAAACAACAACAACAAACAAACAAACAAACAAACAAACAAAAAACACCCACAACTACAATAAAACCTTCAAAGCCATTCCCAGTTGATTACTAGTCTTTCCTAAACCCTGACCATTTATCTCCTACTAGAATCCTTCAAAGATACTTAGCAATGATGAAATGAAACAGAGATAACAGATGTGCACAAAATTGAACATTGACTGCAGATATTAACAACCAATCATTATACAATTAAAATCAAAGAATTTTGAAGATACCCAGGATTAGGACTATGCTGCTACAGTAAAATGCATTTCAGATTATCTTTCCATGTTCTACATAAGACAAAGTTGACAAAGTTGATACCTTATTAAGCTTTCCCTACATTGACTCAACTTCAAACACAAAAGGGAAGCCACCATCCTTCCCCTCCACTGTAATTTAACGTACACTCACAGACACTTCACTCCTTCCTTAACCCCTATTAGAAAAAGGTATCCTGCTTTTAGTACATTACTAATACAGTACAGTTGTTGCCTGTTGTTGGATTCTACCAACTTTCAACTACTAAGAGAACTTTTTTCTTTCTCTTTCTTTTTTCCACACATAGTTCTAAATGTACTCATTATTGAAGTAAATAGATGTCTAAACAAATACACTTGGGTAACACTAAACTAATGCTTTTTCAATAGCTTACATATTTTCCACTTTTGAATGTCTTTCATACTTTTGCCACATCTGTTCCAGGAAAGGAGCCTGACATTCCATCTTGCTCTCTTATTTTCCCCACCACAGACTACCTATTCTAATGCTGCAGTGTCTAAGCACCAACGTTTCCTCTTTTCAAAACTTCTCTTTCTCCCAGCATCTGGCCATATTTTGCCATGACATTAGAGAGTATCTGAAGTCCCCTTAAAACATGTCTTTTACTTATGAACAACGGTCTTTTCTCTCTATTTTTGATCTTGTTATATGTAAGCTTCTCTTCCAATGGCGTATATGATTCCTTGATGTTCTTCAGGATTCATTCTCCACCATTTACCTACCTACAACTTTCTGTATGTCTTCTGTTTTCTGTGTTGTACAGTAACATCAAGAATTCAATTTACCAAGAAATGTTTTAGAGGATTCTCTTAACTCTGCCTGTTTTTCATTTACAACCTTGAATCTATAATCCTCAACATATTCTCTTTTATTTGAGTATTTTTTCTATCTGATTTATATCTTTCCAGCCCCATAATAATTGACTTGTTTTAAATCTTTATTAGCACTCAAGGGGGCTACTTTAGTAACATTCCAATATATTCATTATGCTAAAACTAATACTGAATTACATGTTCTTTTCTTTTTATATTTATTTATTTTTATTAGATATTTTCATTATTTACATGTCATATGATATCTCCTTTCCCAGTTTCTCCTCCAAAAAGAAGAAAAAATAAAATAAAATAAAAATAAACAAAAAGAAAACAAATCCCTGTTCTCCTCCCCCTCCCTCCCACTGACCACCCACCCTCTCCTGCTTACTGACCCTGGCATTCCTCTACACTGGGGCATAGAACCCTCACAGGGCTAAGGACCTCTCCTCCCATTGATGACGGACTTGGCCATCACCTGCTATACATATACATATGCTGCTGGAGCCATTCGTCCCACCATGTGTATTCTTTGGTTGGTGGTTGAGTCCCTGGGAGCTCTGAGGGTACTAGTTAGCTCATATTGTTGTTCGTCCTAAGGGGCTGCAAGCCCTTCAGTTCCATGGGTCCTTTCTCTAGCTCCTTCATTGGGGACCCTGTGCTCAGTCCAATAAATGGCTATGAGACTCTACTTCTGTATTAGTCTGGTACTATCAGAACCTCTCAGGACACAGCTATATCAGGCTCCTGTCAACCAGCACTTGCTGGCATCACAAGAGTGTCTGGATTAGATGGTTGAATATGGGAAGGATTCCCAGATGGAACAGTCTCTGGATTGTCCTTCCTTCAGTCTCTGCTCTATAGTTAGTCTCTGCAACTCCTTCCATGGGTATTTTGTTTCCCCTGTTAAGAAGGAATAAAATATCCACATTTTGGTTTCCCTTTTATTGAGTTTCTTGTGGTTTGTGGATTGTGCTTTCTGTATTTCAATCTTCTGGGCTAATATCTACTTATCAGAGTGTGCAAACCATATGTGTTCTTTTGTGATTGGCTTACCTCACTCAGGATGATATTCTCCAGATCCAGCCATTTCCCCAAGAATTTCATAAATTCATTGTTTTTGATAGCTTTGTAGTATTCCATTGTGTAGATGCACCTTATTTTCTGTATCCATTCCTCTGTTGTGGGACATCTGGGTTGTTTCCAGTTTCTGGCTTTTATAAATAAGGCTGCTATGAACATAGTGGAGCATGTGTCCTTATTACATGTTGGAACATCTTGTAGGTATATGCCCAGGAGTTGTATAGCTGGGTTCTCTGGTAGTACTATGTCCAATTTCCTGAGCAACTGCCAAACTAATTTCCAGAGTGGTTGTAGCAGCTTGTAAAAACTCCAGCAATGATGTTCTTTTCAAAATATATTTTATTTTTGGTAATACAACTTAATTTTATGTCTCCCTTTCTTTTCATTCCTCCAAACTCTCCTATATACACTCCCAAATTTCCCTTGACTTCATAGCCTCTGTTTTAACTATTGTTATCCCATGCATAACTCTTGATGCAAGTTCTATTCAGTCATTGTTGACTTTATCATTTTAAAATTGAAACTCTCAGTCTACAAGATTTCAATGACCTCATAGCTCCCCATCTGATTCTTGTCTGTTGTTAGTAACTTAATGAAGTAACCATTTCTTCTGGGCCCCTTTCCTCAATTATCCATTTTGATTGTACAAGGCCTTTTCTTTCTGTTTCATTCCCATGTCTTTGTGTAATCGTTTTCATGTTTATACCTAGAAACTGATAAAGCTTACAAATTCTCATGTAACAATTCATTTGGGTATCTCTCTTTTCATTGGGCTGATACTCCTCTTTATCAGAAAGACTACATTTAGCTTGATAACCTTTACTATGTTAATTGAAATGTAGTATTGTACAAGAATAAAATACATAGTTCTGAGAATGTGCTTCATATAAGCCTATTCTCTAAGGGATATGAATACCCTGAAGAAACTAGATGAAGGTCCTATCATCAGGAAGTTTACAGTATGGCAAATAAATTAGTATAATTTCATTCTAAATAGCTACAATGAGAAAACACTTAAAAATCTCAGTAAGGTTTTAACAATCAGAGAAACAGCTCTTCTTCAAGTTGTAGCTTCTGTTGGAGATAAAGTATGAAAGTTGTACCAGACTATGTTTTTTTCTATAAACCTCATGCTAAACCCCAGAATGTCTCCAAATGTGTATGATTTAATGTTAAGTATGATGATCATCTGATAAAAGCCACAGAAAATTCTGTAAACAATCCCAATTACATTCCACTTAAAACATTTTAAATCAAACTTTGCATATAAGATTTCAGAAATCTCAAACCATAAAGTATGCAAAGGAAAAATGGGCTATGAATGGATGAGAGTCTAAAAAAGTCTCTAATTTCTAATTCCAGCTGCAAGGAGAAGAATGCCAACTATGCTAGACTGTGGCTGCTTCTGAGTCCACAAACTGATTTTAGAAATGATTGAATTCACTTACATGCCCAGTTATTTTGACAAAACCAACAACCCAATGTAGCCAAATATAGTCAATACCTGGTTGTTTGCACTCAGCCTCCTTGTGCCCCAGATGAGTTCTTATGTATAGATAGTCTGTGTACCCAGAATGCAGGGTGGCCCACCAGTATCATTTTGTGAAAACAGCATTTTAACCCAGACGGAGTGGTTCTGTCCATTTACTATTGGCCACCCATGTGTCTGAGAGTGCTGTACATGGCTGAGTATCTGAGGGTCTCAGATTTCTCTCACAGTCTCTGAGAAAAATAGCTTCATTGCAAAATACTCAAGCTGGTGGCCATGGAGTCATAGTTACCATTAAGGCCTTTATCAATTCAAAGAGCAAATTTGAATTATATTTGCGTTTGTGAAATTTTCTCATTTTTAGTTTCCATCAAAGAAAAAAAAGCTAGTAGTTTTCTAAATACAAACACTAACAAATATGTTCCCTGTAATGTCTGTAGCTGGCCTCACTATTGTTACAAGATATTGAAATATTTAATTGCTTGTGTCTCTTCTAAAAATGATTAAAAATAAAAAATGGACCCATACAATTCAATGAGGACCATGATTTTAAAAAAATGTACAGCTGAAAAATATAGTTTTATATTTCTACTGGTTCATAGCCCAGGCTATTACAGTATTACCCTATAATAGTATAAAATTTTTATCAAGAATATTCCACACTACCACTGCAGCTGATTTTCCGTTCTTTACACTGAATTCAAGTATCTTATTGCTCTATGCTTCAAAAGTAAAACAAATTTTATGCTTGATTTTAACTGCATATTGCTACCTCCACTGGACATGTTTTTTAAAAAAGAAAAGAAATGGAGTAAGTACAGTATCATAAATGTAAGATATTCAGAGTAATCAAATAGTAATCAGATAGAAATAATAAAGATGCAAAAAATCATAAGAGAGAGTTCTAGTTGTCTGGCTAGTTCTTTGGCAGTTAAATAGATTAGAATGGCTGGATCATAATGTTGATTTTGCTTTCAGGACACCTGAGTCAGCCACATCACCTGCGAAACCACAAGAGGAGTCCCTCGTAATGCACACGTTGTGTTTGGTTTTAAGGAGAACTCAGATGCCAGAATACAGTAGCTGTGGATCGCATTTATATTTAGTAAGACTGCAATGTACTCATTTGAAGTTGGGAGATGAGTATTTATTGAAGCAGCTGGCAAATCAGCAGGAAAATGCTGATTTTGAAGAAACGATTCTTCTTCTGTAGAATCAGACCTACTGTATTTAGCAACACTATTATAATTGAACACAAAAACTGCATTAAAGTACCATTAAGATGGAGACAGAAACCCAGAAAAAATGAGAGAATTCTAAGTTAAAGGCTGTCACAGCATTCCTGAGCCAACTCTTTTAAGTATAAATGCAGCAATGGTCTTCCAAGGATGACATGAAATGGTCACAGTCGAATGCAAGCAGGATCCTTTCCCAGGGTGACATAATATAGCCCATCTATCTCTGTACTAAGGAGTATCGGTTTCACACTTCATGGAATTAAAACACCTGAAAATTAGATGAAGTACAAATCTCAGCTTACCAGGAATGGAATCTAATCTTTCCTTGAAAATAGTTTTTGGGTTGGTAGGAATACTCTCTAATTTCAGTGACCCATGAGCTACGACTTAGAAGCATAGAAATGGACTTTTTATAAAGGTATAAGGGGATCAGGTATTTCTATAAATGTTATTGTCCAAATGAGAACATTGCGAACTTATAAATCATACAACTTGCCTAAAGTTACATGAGCATTTCTGGGGAAAATCATATCTCAGGGCTTTGAATCCGGTATCCTCCCCAGCACACTCCTTGGCCTCTCTGTAGTCTGTTAGTGGCTCTTGTTCTGATGCATGAAATAAAGACAGACTTTGTACCAATCCTAGGCTGATTTAAAGGCAACCAGGAGGGAAGTAGCTATAAACAGTGAGGCATTTTGTGAAGCACTTAATGGTTACTATTTTCTCCTCCTGAATTTTATAATGACAGCAGTCAAGTAGGATTTATTCACCTTCTAAGCACAGCCAAGGAGTCCTGTGTCAGGCCAGTGTGCAGAGTTTCCAGGGCAACAGGCCCCTACTGTACCTTCTGCTGCCCTAGACAAGTCAGGAAAAAAAAATGTCATGTAAAAAATACAAGTGTAGATCCATCTAACGTCTCCTCATTTATATTAGTTCTGGACTTTGATAATCCAGAAGTCTGTCTGACCATTTCTTCAGAAAGAGACTAATAGTTTTTCTCATGAAAGAGTAAGAAAATCCTTGGAAATACACCTGGTGTTCCGTTAGTCAAATAGCCTAAGGTGAATTAAGTGCTTGCTCCAATAAATTCTGGAACAAGTATGGTACCAAGTGTATGAACTTAGCTCTTAGTAACTTTCTGCTGGCTTGGATACTGTGAGGAGAATTGACTTTCAGTTGGTCTGCTGGATGTGTCAGTGTGTAGACAAAGCAGTTAGATCTTACCACCAGCCAGAGCTCAGAAGGCAAAGAAGAAAGGGCAAGATGTTACAATGGGCTCCATGTTAGCCTACAGCTCTGTTCTTGGAGGACTGTTTCATATCTTATGCTTTAGTCATTTGATCTTTTTAAAGAGCTTTAAATTCATTGACTATAACCCTTTTCATCACCCTTACAATATTTGTAGGTAAAACAAGAAAATCAGAAAACATAATTCTCTGAATTGAAAACCCAGAAAGTACTTTTCTGGTTGAAATTTTAAACAAGTGTTTGAACATTAAAGTTCATACCTTCCTGGCAAAGCATGACCTCTTTTCTTCATGGAGAGAATTCTGAAAGCTTCAAAAGTTACTTTTTAAATCATTTTAATTGCAAATGGATTAGAAGCAGATGAATAAAATAACTCTGAAATTTTACATAGTTACTAATACCAAAAGGACAAAGATTAAAACTATTCTATACTTCATCAAACCATATATATATACAAATTATGTTTTTGGAAAATTCTAGAGGAGGGAGATTATGCATGTATGATGTCCTTTTATGTATTAAAAATAATTGAAGAAAAAGCATCATTAATATTTGTCTTGACCATTATGAAAATCTGAAATCTGATTTATTCTATTTCTAGAGGCACTTTTCGTAGTTCTTTACTGATCTGATTTATACTAACATTTTTATTCTTTTTAGCACATGTTTTACTAAGAGCATTATGAAAGGTGATAAGAGTTGTATAATTCATTTTATATGATGTTGGAGATAAATTTATAATTACTTCTTGATTGTATTTAATGTGTATGGATGTTTTGCCTGCATGCATGACTCTGTAACATAGCCATGTCTGATGCTCTTGTCCATGGTGGCTAGAAGAGGGATTAGATAGACTGCTATGAGAATGTGGCTTCATATTATGACTGAAAGCCAAATCTGAGAGAAAATCCAGGCCTCTTCACAGATAAGCCATCTCTTAGCTCCTGTAGGTGTAATCTTTAGTGTGAATGTTTAGTATGGATTGCCTGAAAAATATTAGGTCAGAATTTCTTAAAAAGTCTAAACCATCTAGAGTCATAACTGATACATTTAAACAGTCCAATATTGGTGATATCGAACATTTTCACATTTTGAATTTTGGGCTTGATCATTTACAAGAGCCCAATGTGATCTGCCAATGCATATTTTAATAAGGTTTTCTACTTTAATTTAGATGCATTATTTTGGGATCTTACTTTTCTCCTAGCATTTCTTTTATGGGTTATTTTCAAAAGAAACATTTTTAGAAAATTCATATTTCAGTAGTCTGTTTTTATTACTCCTTTCAAGGAATAATAAGTAATTATTGAACATACAAACATTTTATGTCTGTTAAACAGAATTTTAAACATGGTAATAAATAATAAGATTATATACAAGGGCAAATGCTCTACAACTTTAAATACTTCTCTTATTTCTTTACCTCCTATCTCACTACTTACCACCTTCCAAAAAATTTCCCATGAATCTTTTATTAACCACATACTCACTAACAATATGGCAGGACAGGACATGACTCCTTTAGTAATTCTATCCTCTTTAAGACATGCCTCTCCAAGGGGGAGAATGAATAGGATAAAGAACTGTGGGAGGGGAGATCAGGAAGAGGGCAATGACTGGAATATAAATAAATAAAATAATTTTAATAAAAAAAA
>JADRCD010237292.1:5443-24644 GCA_019843815.1 Montemys delectorum | reverse complement strand
AAAAGTGTGGCCCAGGTTAAAGGTGTGTGCCACCACACCTTTAACCCTGGATGACCTTGAACTCATAGAGCTTTCTATGTTAATCCTGTGGGATTCGTAGCCACTATTCCTCAAGGTCTCCATGCCAAGATTCAGGTCAGAAACTTGTATCTCTCAGCCTCCAGATTAGGGCCACAGGTGAGCCTTCTAATTCTGGATTGTAATTTATTTTAGACGTGGTCAAGTTGACAACCAGGAATAGCCACTACATACTTTTTCAAAGTTACATAGCAGGACCTTTGACATGATCCTCAGATACCTATGTGCATCTCTCTCTCTCTCTCTCTCTCTCTCTCTCTCTCTCTCTCTCTCTCTCTCTCTCACACACACACACACACACACACACACACACACACATTCATTTGTCCATACTCATATAATATACACTTTTAAAAATCAGAGTGAGGGTAGAGAATGTCAGAGCATTTGCCTATCTGGACTGAGGCCATGAGTTCCATTCTCGGCACAGAAGAAAAAAACAGAGCTAATTCACTGTCCCCCAAGGGACTGCGTTTAAAGAATTATGAAAACCCTCAAACACCTCAAACCAGGGAACCTTCCAGCCTTAACAGAAATGTTGGATTTTAAAATGGTGCCAAAGCAGTACCCCAGCAAATTCTAAAAAACCTCCTGAGCTTTTCAGTCTGTTTCCTAAGACTTTGACCCCTCAGGGCAATAGTTTTCAATTTTCCTAATGTGTGACCCTTTAGTACTGTTCCTCATGTTAGGGTGACACCCAAGCATCAAGTTATTTTCATTGCTACTTCATAACTATAATTTTTTTTTTACTGCTGTGAATCCTAATGTAAATATCTGTGTTTTCCAATGGTCTTAAGTTACTTGACCTCCATACAGGTCGTAACCCTGGTTGAGAACCCCTGTTTTAGGGAGTGACATGTGGTCTGGAGACAGGGTTCCCACATAGATGGACTCTGGTTTGCCAAGGAAGCCGTGAGTCTAAAATGCTTTACCCATTAAGACAGGGCTTGACAGGACGACACCCTCACCCAGCCCCAGAAAGGACACTGGATTAAGCGAAAAAGTCCCATTGCCTTCAGAGGCCCTGCCTATTAAGATAAGAAGGAAGGTGGCCCAAACAATGCCTGATTAAAAAGTTACAAGTAGGTTTGGGTCCTCTGGGGACTTTCTGGAAGCTGCAGAGACATTAGCACTGGGTGCAGACCTCAAGGGGTGCTGCTGTGAGATGCTCTACGGAGGTGTGGGCATAATAACCATCAGGCATAAAGAACGCAGCGCTCAGCTCAGATGGGAGTTAGCATCCTATACTTGGAACACTTACAAGACCAGGGTCCTGTGTCTGCCAGGACAGGTCACTAAGTGACAGTGAGGCAGAGCTCTGTAGAACTCACCCAATTTCCCCTCTCTGTTCTTTGAAGGGACGCCAGCCTCCGCGGTTCTATGCAGTCTTTTCTGGCTGGAAACTGGCTGAGTAAACTTTGAAATCTGAGGTATTTACCTACACAGGGTGGAGAATCTGGGTCGTCATCTCAGGGTCTGGACAGGCTTCTTCCCCTGGGTTTCTCTCCATTCTACCCATGTGCACCTGCAACTGCTTCCTCCTCTTGAGCCCACCAGATCCCAGATCTTAGATAAATTTGTTTTCAATTATTTCTGAGTTTGAGAACACAAAACACAGTTCCCACCTTAGGGGGGGGGAGAGGAACCTTGGTTTGTTCTGAGTCGAATATGAGTGATGGTTGCCCAGAAAAAAGGATCAAATGGTCCCTGAATAGTGTGTTCTACCACAGAAGTGGTTACATGA
This sequence comes from Montemys delectorum, assembly GCA_019843815.1. NCBI lineage: Eukaryota > Metazoa > Chordata > Mammalia > Rodentia > Muridae > Montemys > Montemys delectorum. The sequence continues at coordinate 22,822 of JADRCD010237292.1, read as the reverse complement.
GCTTTTACATTCTCAGAGCAAAAGACAGCCATACATCACAACCTTTAACGAATGTATTGCTGGGAACATTAGACAGGAATGTGACAGCGAAGCACAGAAATCTCTGCTAAAGGTCTCAGGAACTATCTGATGACATTTGGGTTGGTGGAAGCTAGTGTCAGTTAACACATTCCAAAGTCGTTCCCCCCCCCCCCCACACACACACATAGTCAAAAGAATGTTAGATCAGACAAGAAGTAGACAATGAGTGATCTACCAGGGGACTAAAGATAGCTGAAGTTACTTCAGCTATGGATCTGCAACATTCCAACTTTCTATAATCTTGACATTCTAATCAATTTATCAATTAATCAGTCATGTAGACTCGTTAACACAGGTGTGGCTTGGTGGGGGGTGGGCTTCAGGCTGTGTGTGCAGAGAGGAGATTATTGGGAAATACAACAGAGGTTTATCATCTCTCACATCATCATCTAAAAACTGCGATGCCAGTAGTTTAGACCAGGAGATGGGAGGGCCTCCCCACCCCCACAGAGAGCCATTACAGAACAAAGTAGGAGATAATAATTACACACAAGACCATGTAGCATGGGTGAGATGTGAGTTAAGGAGCTAAGAAAAAAAAGTCAAGTATTGACTTAATTTGAGATAACTTCATTATCGCCTTTAGATCCGTTTTTAAAAGACAAACAGTAAATCGGCAAGAAGCATTCCTTGAAGGGTCCAGCAGTAGAAGGGGCTCTTTGAAGGAGAGTGGACTGTTAGCAGTTACATGCACAGTCACTGCTAATTTGCATCAGATCCCAGCTCCCGGGAAAATAAACACCGTCTGTCAGTCAATGCATGCTTTTGCATGCTGCAGTTGGAGCCCCTGGACTGGCATGATATTTGGGAGGTGTTTCACTGTCTCAGGGGCCCTGCCTTTCCCCCGCCCCTGTTGGCTCTTCGAGCATACTAATGCCTCTCTAACGGTATTAAAAGAAATCTGTTGAGCCTCTTAGGAAGCTGCACAACAACCCGTCTTAAAAATAGCTGCACTTCTGGCCAGCTTCCCCAAGCTCACAAGGCAGTTCCTAACCCACTGCTGCTCAGAAGTCCAGGCAGGCGCCCAGGCAGGACTGGCTCTGCAGAAGTCTCCCGAGCCAGAGGAGATAGTGAGCCAGGGCAACCCAGGCACTGACATCACTGTGGTGAGGGGGAGAGAGAGCAGCATCTAGGAGCCTCCAGGCCACTGCCTCTCTGTTTAGATGCTCAGCTCTGGGGCCAGGGGACTGGGGCCAGCAAGGATGGTCTCGGCAAGGTGTGCTCTCTAGATAGAGCCTGTCCTTGGTTGACCCAATTCTTGGTACTTGTCTGTGTTGATCCTCAAGTGTAGATTGTCTCAGCAAGTACATACTTGACTTTGTTTCCCATTCTTTCGGGAGTGTGTGTGTGTGTGTGCATGTGTTTATGAGAGGGAGACAGACAGAGACAGACAGACACACAGACAGAGAGTCAGACAGAGAAGAGAGAGAGCTGTCTTCCACCTTATATATTTTGGAAACAGAGTATCTCCCTGAACCCAGACCTTGTTGGTTCAGTGAGCCTTGGAGGTCCTTGCCCCCTCAGCTCTGGGATTGAAAGTACGTGCCACAGCAACTGGCTTCTTCTTTTTTTTTCTTCTTCTTAAATAAAAGTGGCATATTAATCTCATATCCAGTTACTGTGATAAAATCAACTTAAAGGAGGTTTCTTTGGCTCACAATCCCAGGTTAAAGAGCAGAAAGTCACAGGGGCAGAAACTTGAGGTGACTTGGCTCCTTAAATTTACAGTCCAGGAGTCAGAGCCATGAATTGATGCCCTTATACAACCCAGGATCTCCTGCCTAGAGAATGATGACGCCCACAGTGGTTGAGTCTTCAAACCCCAATTAGTGTAATCGAGACAATGAATGCCCCATACACAGATACACAGGCTAACCTCTTCTGAACAATTCCTTACGGAGACTCTTGCTAAGTGATTCTGGTTGGTGTCAAGGAGACCGTGAACATAACCATCCCCTGTGGATTCCGGGCAATTGAACTCAGGTTCTTAGGAGAGCAAACACATTAGCAATTGGGATGGTAATTCTTGGTTGTCACCTCAACTACATCTCAATCAACTAAAACCCAAGCAGGGAGGGGTTTCCTTCTTAATTAGATAATCTGAAGTAGGACAACCTACTTTTAACCTGGGTCTTTTGAGATAGGAAGACCCACCCTTCATCTGGGCCATGCCTTCTCCTGGAAAGCTACGTAAAGGGCACAGAAGAAGGAAACTTCTCTCCCTTTGCCTTCTGGTGTTCGCTCTTGCTGGCAGCGCCACTCTGTCACTGTCATTAGAGCCAACCTCTTTGGGATTCTGGTGAATACTGAAGACCAGCTGAAACATCCAGTCTCATGGATTGAACAATTATTGAATTTTTGCACCTTCCGTTTGTCTACTTGATATACAGTCATTGTTGGACTAGCTGGGCTACAACCTGTAAGCCATTCTAATACATACATACAAACAAACATACATACATACATACATACATACATACATACATGTTATTTAATATGCCAATGTCCTTTTTCTCTAACCCCTCCCCGCTTCATTATAAACTGGTTTGAATCAGAGTGAAACCAGAGCCTCTAATAGGAAGGAAGACCATCTGAGGTGGTCATGTAAGGGACCAACACTCACGTCCCTGACCAGAAAGAGAGAAGAGGCAGGAGGGGCCCACAGTTCCTCAGTGGTCAGCACAGGAAACACCTGGGGGGTGCCGAGGGGGTGGTTGGAATCCTGGGTGCCCATCCCACCATCACCAGGGTCAGTCTGGGAATTTCTACATGTGAGTGAGGGTGCCTAGGAGGGCACTTACATGCAGCACGCCTTTTCCTGGAGTGAGAGCTCACGTGGGGGTGAAGATTACCCCTCCTAGGGTCCTCATTGCAGAGTCCAATATTGTTGTTAGGAGGCCGTGAATTTGATTCTTTCCTAGCTTTCGACCAGACAAGCTCTACAAATGGCGGGGGGGGGGTGGGTGGGGGAGAGCAGGGGTCAAGGTGGGGACATGGAGGTGAGGGCGATGTGCCTGAGTTTGCAGGTTTCCATGAAAGCATTCACTGTAGTGCTGATCCACAGCGCGTCGGTAGGTCTGATAAATGTCTTCACAGGGAGATGGGCTGCCTGGGAAAGTGCAGAAACAATGGTGGGGAAAACTGCACTACATAGATGCCTAAACCTGGGGTCACTGCGACATAGCCACTGAGGCTGCCGTGCATGTGTCCCACATCTGGGTCTTTCCTTCAGGATGATCAACGCCATGCCTCTTGAAGTCATGCATCCCCGTACTGATTGCATTGGGGGAGGCTGCACTGCTTCCGTTTCTCCTGCAGTTATGGTGCATGTGTGAAATGTTCCCTACAGGCTCCTGCACTTAAATGTGTTCCCAGGTTGGTGTCTCTCTTTGGGGAGGGTGAGGAGCCTTTGGGAAGCAGAGCTTAGCTTTGGAAGATATAGACCTCTGGCAGGCAGCCCTTGACCTTGGTAGATACGATTTGTTTCCTCATCCTGGGAGACACAAAAATGCACCGTCCACTGTGCATGTCCCTACCTCTGTGCATGCAACCCTGCCTCCACACCCTCTGTACTGCACGTGTACCCTGCCTCCACACCTTCTGTACTGCACATGCACCCTGCCTCCACGCCCTCTCCACTGTGCATGCAACCCTGCCTCCACACCCTCTCCACTGCGCATGTACCCTGCCCCCCCACCCCCCGCACCTTCTCCAGTGTGCTGGATTATAACGTAAAACCTCAAACCCAAGTAAACCCTCCTTCCTTCAGTCGCTGCTGGTCAGGTGTTGCATCACTGCCATGAGAAAAGTAACCTGTCCGCTGCCATCTTGCTCTGCTCTGCTCTGCTCTGCTCTGCGACTGGCCTTCATGTCTACTTCATCCCCAGAATCAGTACCCAACAAGGAATACTCAGTGCTCTGCAGGAGCCCTGAAAGCTCCCTTACACAGCTAACTGTCCCTGCTCTTGTCCCAGGCATTTAATGGGTGTCTTTCAACATCTTCCGGATTTCGGGAGTGTGAGAAACTTTGCAGAGAACTGGGTTGGAAGCCATTGTTTCACAGATGTAGACACTGTCACAGAGAAAGAATGGCAGGGTGGCAGGTGCCTGAGCTGCCACTCACTGCTGTGTCTGTGCTGTAGGCGGCTCTGGAGTGGGACCAAGCCCTACCTCTTAACCATCTTCCTCTTTCTCCACTGTTCTAGTTTCTAGGACCTCTCTAACCCTCTAACCCTAACTTCAACCCTCCTAACCTACCCTCAGTCCTTTAACTATAACCTTAACCCCAACCCTAAGCCTCCTACCCTAACCCTAATCTTAATCCTAACCCTAATGCTTTAACCATAACCGCAACCCCTAACCTAACCCTCTAACTCTAACCCTCTACCCTACCCTTATCTACTATGCTTGTCATCACTGTGGGGACTTTACCATGGCAACATCTGGGTACTGCTTGGCCCCGCCTTCCATGGCTATCCACATTTCTGTCTATTCCATGGCAATGGCTCATATCTTCTCTTCCATGATCTGTGGATGAATTCCTGGAAACCTTGATGGAGTGGGGAGGAAGGTGGGTCAGGTGCTCCTTGGATTTTCCCTCAGGGCTTTACCTTCCTTCCTGCAAAACCACTTAGTTTAAAAGGGAAATTTGTCATAAGGCAAAGCAAACTACGGAAGCCCAGAGGCTTAGAGCCAGGCTGCCCTGGACTCGGGGTTAAAATCCCAGCGAGGACAAGCAAACCCTGAGGAGGAGCAATCATCTTCAGGACCCATGGCAGGGTCCCTTACATCACAAGGCAGATAGGACAGGGGCTGAAATGATTTCATCAGAGCTTCTGTGTGTTAGTAAAATCTGGGACACACACACACACAGGGTTTTGAGATGTGATACAAGTAGGAAAAATAAATGAATGAATGAATGAATGAAACTACGGAGTTAGACATTCGGCAACTAGCTCCAGGTCTGACCAGAGCCTGAAGAGCATTCTGGCTGTCCTCAAATTAAAATGTGAGCTCCACCTCCTGATGTAATGGTTGGAAATGCAATACAGCTATTTGCACTGGCCTCTGAAGTGGCTCTCAGTCCTACCTCCCATCCTGCTGAAAAATAAAGCCAAAGACGAGATGGTCTGGACTGGGAACTAAACGTAGGAAGATGAGGACTAAGATGGAGAAGCAATTTCCCTGCGTCAGGCTTCTGAAGATGCAGCTTGTTTCACACGTGACCTCTGCTGGAGCCTCCAGCCAGGCTCCGCCCTCTTTCCTCATTCACCATCTGAAGGTCACAAAGGCTTCTGGGTCAGACCAGGATTTTCCCGGCTTCCTTGTTGAGTTCTACTCCCGTCAAGAATCCCAACCTAACCCTATGCCAGCGGTCATCTTGCTTTAGCTAGGAAATAGCAAAGTGCTGCTATTGAAGCCCTTGTTCCAAGAAATAATAAAAGTTTGCCATAAAATCGTTTGTGAGAGCGCACGCTGCCGTTCCTGTGGCATGCTTGTGGAGGTCAGAGGACCTTGTTTGAAGCAGGGTCTTTCGTTGGATGCTGTGTACTCCAGGCTAGTATGCCCACAAGCTCCCAGGAATTCTCTTGTCTTTGCTTTCCTCCTGAATGTAAGACAGCTGGAATTAGACTTGAGCGACTACCTATGAATTTGTGTGGTTCTAGGGAACCAAGCTCAGGGCTTCATGCTTTACACACTGGGCCACCTCCCATGCACTCAAGGTTTTCAGGAAAACAGACACACGTTTATGCGACGTTTGCTGTGCCCTAGAAACGCGCGTTTGCGTACTTATATCAGTATGTAAGAATGTTTCAATCTTCACAGCAGACAAACGAGGAACCGGGCTGAGGCACAGAGGGATTTCAGGATCTACCTGGGAAACTTCGGATAGAGCAGAGGTCAGACAGGAAGAAGCCTCGGGCCCTAAGTCTTATCTGTTAGCTCTCCCTGATCTCATAAAGAGATTTTTTTTTTTTTTTAAAGAGAGCAAGTACATCCCCATAAGGCGACTTCACAGATTCACTTCGTTTGTGTATCTAAAGGTCTTATAGAATACAATGCTAAGACACATTCAGCCAGTGTCTGAAATGCTCCTTGCCCGCCACTCTTCCCGTTTATATAATGGCTTCACTCCCTTCTAATCCAGGGCTCCCATCTGCCTTGTTACTCCCTGTTGTTCGATATTGACCTTGTCCCAATTCTTCAAAATAAAAATAAATCATGCTCCAGCGAACTTGTTTGCTGTGTGCATTTCCCTATATTTTCAAGGATGGATGGAGCAAACTGCCAATAGCTGCAAAATTCTAAAAACCAAACACAGATGACGCCTGCACTAATCCGTACTTTCAGTACGTGGTGGTTGACTTTACATGTGGAAACTATGAAAGTTACAAGAAAGCCAGAGGGAAAGAACACCAACATCATTTAGAAAATAAATGGAAAAAATGTAATTGAAAGACTGCACAAATGAATTGTGGATTGCATGTGACATGCATGTAGGTTTTGTCCTAGGAAATTAAGGACTTTACAACATATAAGTCAAAGACAGATGTGGCAGTGGTTCAAATGATATAAAAAATCGCAATTTAAAATCCAGGAGCCATTCCTGAGGAAGAGTCTTGCCTGGGAAGTTTGTAGAAATAATTAACACTTAAAAGAGAGATGGTAAACAAGCCTTATGGTGTTATTTTCATGTATCTAGGGAGTTTGATCATTATTTCCAATAATAACAATATTAACATGAAATGCTGGAAATGTAAAAGCTAAGATTATCTTTGTAACTAGGGGATATTATTTCAAAGTTTAAATATTCCCCAAATGGCAGGTTGGTGGTGGCACATGCCTTTAATCCCAGCTCTTGTGAGGGGTAGAGGCAGGATTATCTTTATGAATATGAAGTCATCCTGGGCTATAGCATAAGTCCCACGCCAGCCAGGGTTATTACACAGCAAAACTGTGTCTTCAGAAACAAAACCAAACAAAAAAAATTCTCAAAATGTTGCAAGAGCAAAAGCGATCAAGTTTTCAGGAAAGTTGTAAAAGTAATCAAAACTACTACCTTCATTACACTTAAAGATGGCCACAGTCCTAGGTCGCTTCCCATACGCGATGATTCACAACAGCGTGACAAGTGTATTCCTCGTGACGTGTACTTTATAACAAGACGTGTATGATTGAAACTAAATACTCGTATAGAAACATTAACAGAAAACCCGAGGAGCAAGTTCAGTATTCCACAGGAATCTCGTTCCTCTCACCTGAAGGTTTAACCCAAACCTCACTTTGAATCAGAAAAACATTCCTTAGAGAGAACGTGGAAATGTCCTGGAGACTGAGGCAGTGTGCAGAGGAAGAGCGGGGCCTCAGACATCCTGTCCTGGTGCCACTCCCGGAATCCTAGAGGGCAGATGGGATTTGTGGAAGTACAAAGAGCAGCATAGACCAAGAAGGATGGGACCTGGGAAGGCTGGATGACAGAGGTTACGTTACAAATGTAACCAAGGAGCAGTCCTCCTTTATACACAAACTAGACACTGATCAGTCTCAGGGAACAGAAGGGGTCTGGTGTCTGACTGGGAAGAAGTCAGGGTGGGGTCGGGAGGGTGGAGAGGCATTTTCATTAGTAGCACAGGGAGGGAATTATTGCTGTTGTTTTTGCCTAAGATCAAGATGAAGAAAAAAAAACCACATAAGCAAAAAGTCAGTGCCCTGACCAAACACATTGCAAGTGGCAGGCAGGACACTGCGCAACTGTGCAGCAGATGGAGTGTGAACCACTAATACACAGGCAAAGGTGTCGACAAGGTGTGGAGCCCAAGAGAGAAGTAAGAAAAATGGAGGAACACTGAGTCCCCACAAATAAACCCCCAGGTGGCCAGAGCAAGTGAAAAGTCTGATTGAGGGGTTTTTATTTTTAAGATTTATCTATTTATTTATTTATTTATTTATTTATTTATTTTATGTGTATGAGTACACTGTAGCTGTGCACAGGGTTGTGAGCCATCATGTGTGTGGTTGCTCTCCAGCCCCCTTGCTCCGGCGTAATTCATTGTAGCTGTCTTCAGACGCACCAGAAGAGGGCGTCAGATCTCATTACGGGTGGTTGTGAGCCACCATGTGGTTACTGGGACCCGAACTCAGGACCTTGGGGAGAGCAGTCAGTGCTCTTACCTGCTGAGCCATCTCACCAGCCCTATTTTTAAGATTTATTTATTTATTTCATGTGTATGAGTACACTGTAGCTGTACAGAGAGTTGTGAGTCATCATGTGGTTGCTGAGAATTGAACTCAGGAGCTCTGCTTGCTCTGGCCTAAGGATTTATTTAGTCATTATATGTAAGTACACTGTAGCTGTCTTCAGACATACCAGAATTGGGCATTAGATTTCATTACGGATGGTTGTGAGCCACCGTGTGGTTCCTGGGATTTGAACTCAGGACCTTCAGGAGAGCAGTCGGTGCTCTTACCCACTGAGCCAGCTCACGAGGAGAAGCAGGTGCTCCTTTTTACTCATCAGGTCGGCAGGGAAATATTGATATTGTTTTCTGGGTGAAGATGTAAGTGTCTAGGCAAACCCCGTGACATATCCCATATAGAAAAGTGAGAAGCCCCCACAGAACCTTTAAATACACCATCCTTTCACAAGGAGTCCACTGAAAAGAATTTATCTTTCAAAATGCTCAAAGCAGAGTCTTATTGTCAATGTACACATACATATACTGGTATATAATGCACAATTTTTTAACCATGGGGACTTTGAAAAATTCATTGCTCCCCTAAAAGATGAATGAATTCTGCTATTGCTGCCTACTAGAATTTTATGCTGGGGCTAACAAAAATGAAATTGATCTCCACGGTACTGAGATGCAAATATCCGCAGCAGAGTTTTAAGTCAAAGCTGGAAAGATGTCTGAACACTCGTGTGTTCGGAGCAGCTGCACACCTGACTGTCGCTCACATTTTTGAGCACCACTGAGCAGTGTGCATCCAATACTGTTAGACAGACGCATATCAAAGGATGGTACGATTCCAGGGCTTTGGACACAATACTTGGTGCTAGCAGTTTATGGGACGTGGGGGACTTAACAGAGGGGGGATATCACTCTCTTATTTTTTATAAAGGTTTATTCTTAGTTGTGTGTATGTGTGTGGACAGGATGAGCACACAGGTCCAGGTGCCTACAGAGGCCAGAACAGGGTGTCAGATGCCCTGGAGGTGGCGTCACAGGCACTCGTGAGCCACCCCAGCCAGGTTCTGGGAGCCAAACTGAGATTCTCCGCGGGGGCATACATAATGTTACTAACCACTGACCTATCTCTCCAGTCTCAAAATATTTATTTTACGTGTGTGGGTGTTTTGCATGCACGTATGTTTGTCTGCACACATGTGTGCAGTGCCTGAGGAGGTCAGAAGCGGATGCTGGATCCCCTGAAACTGGAGTTACAGACCACTGTGATGAGCCTTGTGGGTGCTGAGAAGCAAACCCAGGTCCTCTGGAAAAGCAGTTACCGCTCTTAACCACTGAACCATCTCTCCAGCCCAGGGCAAACATTTTAACCTCCCGTGCTGTTTGAATTATTTATGAATACTCATTCCTCTTATAATGATACAAGTATACCACATGGGAGTAACACATTCGAACAAAGTGGTCAGAGGGTTGAGAGTTGGGCAGCAGATGCCTGGGCCACATTCCTTTGGGCTTCTTCCGGTTCCGGTCACCACTGATCACGGGACAGCCGGAGGTGCAGTCCTGCAGCGACTCTGCAGGCAGCATGTAGCTTTCCAGTGTGATTCATTTCCAGTCCTTTCCCCTCTTTTCACTCTGTTCTCCTAATTTGGATCTTCCGTGTGGGGGCTGACCTCCGACCTGTGCCTAGGGAAGAGACTATAACCCATCAACAGCCAAAGTAATTCCCACCTGCCAGTTCTGCTGGCACCAGTCGTAGCTAGAGACAAAGAATCCTAAAATGAAGGGTTCTGTGGAGCGAGAGAGGTGTGACAGCTATGGGAACACTTCCTGCACGACAGCTTATGTGCATCCTGTCCTTTCCTCTACTTTGCTCCTGCTGGCCCTCTCTCCTCATCCGGAGCTCTGTTTTTATCTTTTCCTTCATCACTGGTCTCACTAGCCATGTAATTACCTGCTCTACCGTTGCCTAAACCCTCCCCCAATTCCCCTTCAGTAAAAGGGTTCAGGTGGGAAGAAAGATGCTCTAAGGAGACACACTCATACTTTGTCAGATTGTGGAAATAAGAGTCCTCAAGAGACTGGAATTTCCCCAGCACCTCCTACTGAGAGAAGGAAAGGGCTCAGCCCTGGTACCAGCCAGGTGGGGAGTTTGTCTCCCAGAAAGGGGCTTGACTCCGGTCTGCAGCTTGTCTGAACACCTTGCAGGAGATAGAAGCTGAGGCAGAGATGGATCGGTGATGGACAAGACCACACCTGAGCTAAGATCGATTAGTTTTGCCTTCCACCTAAACCTAAACTTCGTGTCAGGACCCTCAAGATGGGTTTGACGGCCATTGGATCTCTGTATTTGTTCCTCCCGGTGTGGCCACATTGAACAAACCCTTGCCTGCCTGAGTTATCTGTGTAATTGGCCTTTGAGGATGGATGGCTGAGTCTGGCTTGCCAGAGCCACTACGGCGCTCAGGCTCTGTCCTCAAAGATCCTTGCTCACTGATAGGGCCCAGTGGCCTGTACTGCTCTCTTGGCAGTCTGCTGAGCTGAGCAGCTTTGCTTCCTGTGGTAAAGGGTCAGTGCCACAGTCGCCCCAGACACCCCCTCACCCAACCCAGGGCATGGTCCAGGTCTCTCCCCCAGGGCTCGCCTGGAGGATAAGACACTCAGTCATAAAACCCAGGGTCTTCCCTGGCTCCTGGTGCTTCCTTTTGGATCTGGAGCCAGGAGCCGCGTAACCCAAACACAGATCAAAGCAGGAGAGCCCCAAAGCTCCTTTTGGAGTCCTGGCCTGGGCTGGAGCCGATTAACTCCCTAGGCCATAAAAGATGTGCTTCAGTTTTAAAGTCTTTCCCGGCTTCCTGTTGAAAAATTGAAGCACTGTGACTCAACTGTCTTCCTGTGATCTAGCTTCCCTGCCTGCCTCTGTGATCCTGTGTGATCCTCAGGCCTGTCAGAGCCTGGCGGACATAAGCAAAGGTCTTTGGGCCAGTCAGTGCTCTCCACTTGCCTCCTACATTGATGGTTGATCCTAGGTCATCCTGTCCAGCCTCATCACAAACTCCTTCAGATCCCACATCTGCATCCACACTTCAGACCCCCTGGTGGCTCGTGTCTCACTGTAAAAGTCCTGCTGGCCAGTGAGAACATGCTCTTCAGAGCTGACAGCCTGAGATGGTCCTTTCGGGCTAAATTATTTTGGGGCTTTTGTTTGTTTTGCTTTGAGTTTTGTCTGTCTGGCACTGGTCTTTCATTTTAGTATGTATCTAGTTATTACTATTTTTTGCAGAGCTTGGATTCGAACTCGGAGACTGAAGAATGCTAGTCAAGTTCTCTACCATCCTCAGCCCTTTTACCTCTGTTTTAAACATAGAAAATACTTTCTTTGCATGAGTGAAGGCGTTTCATTCAGATAGTACAGCACTTCCGCAGCACCACAAAAGCTCGCCTACAGGGAGGCAAGCCTGGGCTACGTGAGGTCCTATCACTGCCTACTCCGTGCATTTTATTTTATTTTTTTTTACAACAGAAGAATATGAATTAACAATAAGCGTTCTTTGTGCACACCATGTACGGAGAAAAATTAAAGAAGGGCTCTTGTGGAGAAAGCGGACCTTGATGCTCGAAGGCTGAGAAGTGTGTGTTCCCTATCAGGTTGGCGGGTGTCAGTGGCAGCGCTCTTGGGAGTCCATGCTGTTAGGCGAGAGTATCAGGACACAGGCTCCTCATCCCCAAAGCTGAGTTAATTACTAGTGTTCACCTATTTGAGGATTCTAAAGTATCGGCTCCACAGTCACTGAACAATCCCTGGGGATGTTTAACGGGCTTACTACTCAGGTGGGGAGCAGCACACCCTGACTGTTTAGACAAAGGTGTGTCCGTAGAAGCAGGCACAAGGTGGTCGGCGCTAAGCGAGAAAGAGACAGATCCAGAGTGAAATGGGGATTATCCCGTGTCTTAGCTCCCTCTCTCATGGCTGTGATAAAATGCCTGCCAAAAGAAACCTAGACATAGGTTTATGTGGGCCAGTGGCTCCAGGGCACAGCTTATCCTGTGGGAATTTGAGGTAGCTGGTCACATTGTCACATAGTGCCCAGAGTCAGGAAGCAAGAGAGATGAATATTGATATTTGGCTCAATTTCTCTCTTTTTAATTCAGTCTGAAATCTCAGGCCACTGGCTTTAGAGTGGTCTAGTTACCCCAATTAGCCTAAATCTACAAAATCCTTCGTGGACGCACAAGGAAATGTGTCTTCTGGATGATTCTAGGTTCTGTCAAGTAGCCAATGGATATAAACCATTACATCCTCAAATCATAGTGTGCCTAAGATGTGAGGAAGGCTTGTTTCCCAGAAGGATGTGCTGCTGTTTACTGCCTATGGTGTTGGATTCTGGTTTGGAGTTTTATGTGGAACAATTCCCACTCCCGGGGCACTTATTTATTGAGTGTGTGTGTGTGTGTGTGTGTGTGTGTGCTACACGAACCCAGGGGGTCAACTGCAGGGACTCATGCAGGCTGGGCAAGCACTCTGCCCATGAACCACACCCCTAGTCCAGTGTAGCCTTTCTAGATCTTTTAAAAGCCTTGTGGGTAGGTATCTCACAAGCCTCTGAGGGAAGTGTCTTTGCAGAATAGATGTGTGCCTGAGATCTCCGACACCGCACACTGAAACCTGTGACTCTGTGCGTTGTCACCACCGACTCAGCGTTTCAGCGGGAGAGGAAATGACGACTATGTAGATGAGTTCAATCGGTGAATTTCTGTCACTTTGCTTGTCTTATAGAGACCTACCTCAGCCGTGCTGTGCATCTCTAGATGCTTCTAGGATAAATATTTAAACTATAGCTTGGATTGGCCACGGTAGCATTAAATTAAAGTCATTACCTTCAGGGAATGTGCTTCCAACAGGCCGAGGAGCCCTCAGCCGCAAGGAGATACAGTGACTCACATCCAACACCTGCCTCTCCTTTTGTTTTAAGCCTACAAAATACACTAAGGCCATAGGACATTCGTATCCTGCCTCGTGAGACAGAATCAGAACCCCCCTCCCACTCAGCCACCTCCCGATGGATGTCGCAGACTGACATTCCTGTCATCCCTGTTCACGTTGTGTAAATCAGCACTTTTTTTTTCTTTTTTTTTTTTTTTTGTCAAAGAACGTATGATTTAACCAGATTGTTCCCCATTTCCACACCGAGAGACGTCAGGCGTTGCTAATATAATTCACAGATAATTACAGGAAGCATCTTCAGGCTGCAGCTTGGAGCAGTCCACTCAGCCTGTCCTGGGGTAAGCAGGCTTCTGTGTGATGTCACCCTGCTCAGGGGCTGATGGGTCGGAGAGCCACCTCTTGTGTATGCTGTGCGGGTGCTTTTTACCACAGAGCTGCGCTTCCAGCTGGAGCCTTTCCTTTCCTTTCCTCCTCCCCTGAGTCATTTCATACTCACAGAAACCAAAAGGCACAACAAACAATGAAAAGGGACTGCTTGTCTGATTTTTCTCACAGTGGGTGAGAGCTTTTCTCTGTCAGTACACATAGAGAAGCAACATTCAGGACGTGGCCCCATAGTGTATACTTGTGTTAAGAGCCCCCAATTTCTTAATTTGATCTGCTTCCATGGCTCTGTAGTTAATGACAATGCCCCCTCCCCCACCACTTGTTTGGCAAGGTCACATTGAGGAATTGATTCTCTCAACTGGTCACATCTCAGGCCTTCTTCTCCCTCTTGCCTTTCCATCTTCCTTCCCTCCTCCTATATTTCCCCTTCCCTTCACCCATCTTTCTGTTTACCTACCTATTCATCTCTCTAGTTATCCAAACTCCTCTCATCTATCCAACTGTCTTTCCACCACCCCTTCCTTCCTCCCTCCATCTTTGTTTGCTGTGCATGTTTTTTTTTCTTCTTTTGAGCTGGTCTCACTGTACAGTCCAGGTTGCCCTCAAATTTCTTAATCCTCTTTCTTGCCTTGGTTCCCCAGGGCCAGAGTTGTAGGCATATACCACAATTCCTGGATAGTACTTTTTTAAAATTAATTTATTTGTTTACTCTGTGTGTGTCTGTGTGTATGTGTGTGTGCTGAATGAAGGCATGTGTATGCACAGTTGAGTATGTGGAGATCAGAAGACAAATTTCGGGAGTTGATTCTCACCTTGCACCTAGCAGAGGCAGAGGCAGGGTTGCTCTCTCACTCTAGGGTAACTGGGGGATGAGCTTCCGGGTGGTTCTCCCCTCTCTGCTTCCTGTCTTGCCCTAGAAGTGCTGGGATTGCAGAGGCACATTATCTAAAACTGTAGAGAGGCTTCAGGGATGGAAGTCAGGTCAACATCAGACCACACCCCATATTCTAATCACATTTGAGGAGGTGATTCAAAATACCTCAGTACAGTTTGGTGATCCCAAACTGTAGGATTTGAGCTGACAGTTACAACCCATGTCTAGACTGGACTGAAAATTTAGGAATAATTTACAGTGTCCTCAACTTCTCTTCTTGACTGATTGAAACTCTTAAGCACGTTCTGATTTGAGTAAAGAGCAACAACAAAAAGCGATAGCAAGTCATAAAGCTCTTGCCAGCCTCATTTGAGTTATTTCCTGTTACTTTTGCTCATGGCATTGTTAATAATGACTGGAGTGGAGGAGACTCTAAGACCTTGGGCTACTGAACATTCTGTTGAAAACGGCAGTTGCTTTCAGCAACAGTGCTCTGCAGTGTGATTAGGTCAGGGGGCTCTGCCCTCAGGAAAGGGTTAAGGTACCTATACAGAACCCTGAGGGACTTCACATGAGGACACAGAGCCTAGACCTATGACAATCAGGACAACACACACCAGAGGAGGACGGCACATTGCCTTGAATGTCTCAGCCGTCAGACTCTAAGCAATTAATCTATGTTTGAAAGTGATCCCAAAATATTTTATTATAGTTCCTCAAATGAATAGCATGTCAAGACCTCCTGGCCATCACCCACTTGTACAGCTATAGATATACTGACCCATAAAAACCACCAGCTTCTAAACTGTCTCCACTGAGAATCCAATAGCCAGCATCCGGGGAGAACCTGAGAGCCAAGGCCCTCTTCTAAGACTGGGAAGATCAAGTATCTGCGAATGCCTCCCCCAGCAGCTTAATACTTGTACTCTGCCACACTTTCTCATTCGCAAGCCGACTCAGTTTGACAAGATATTTTGCAAATGAATTAGAGGAAGCACCAAGTTCAGTGCCAATATAGAGTGTACTCTGTCTCACAAACCAACAACACGAGAGCATACCTTTTTCATTAGGGAAAAATGAAGTCTTAAAGAAAGGCCTCTTACACAAGGATAAGCCTGGACTCGTTAGCCCTCTGAAACGCTGGGCTGCCTGGGCCAGGACCCCTCACACACACATTTTATTTTATTTTTTTAAGATTTATTTATTTATTACATATAAGGACACTGTAGCTGTCTCCAGACACACCAGAAGAGGGCGTCCAATCCCATTACAGATGGTTGTGAGCCACCATGTGGTTGCTGGGATTTGAACTCAGGACCTCCAGAAGAGCAGTCAATGCTCTTAACCGCTGAGCCATCTCTCCAGCCCCCATACACAAGTTTTTACTTGTGTTAGTTGTATTGCATTACATTACGTTCAGTATGCCTGCAGTGTTAACACATGCTGAATTGGACATGCCATTTCTTTTTTTTTTTTTTTGGTTCCATTTCTGAAGAAGGCTAAACATTACATTTCTCACCTTGGAAATCATGAAATCAAATGCTAATCAAAATTTCGGAGAAGATTTCCACCTTCTTCAACTGCCTTCCCTCACGTCCCCAGAGCCACAGGCTGTAAGGACTTAATCCCAGGAGTCTGTTCCCATGGGGGTATTGTTTTCCACGGTCACCCAGGCATCCAGGGGTGACCGAGCAGTGAGTCCGGATAAGAAGTCTGTTTTGAAAACTGCCGATTAATAAAGTAACCCATGTCCCTTTAAAGTGTTCAATATGACAACAGAGAAACCGACACCCACTGAGTATGGAGGTCCCTCCTTCGTCCTGGTCTTTGTTGGTGTTAAGTTTCTCTTTAATTTGTATGTGTGTGGGGGCTTGTGCTTGCTTGCTTGGGTGTGTGTGTTCATGGGGGTAGTGTATATGTATGTGTGTGCATGTGTGTGAAGGTCAGAATTTAATTTTGGGTGTCATTTCTCAGGTCCTGGTTCACCTAGTAGACTAGGCTGCCTGGCCAACCAGTCCTTGCAATCTTCTAGTCAGGGATGAGAGCCACCACATCTAGCTTTTTTATAGTTTCTGGGGTTCCCCATGCTGGCAAAGCGTGAGCTGAACTATGTCCCCAGCTCTGGAACTGCCCTTTGAAAGGCAGAAGTGACTTCTCTGGCCACCGTCCTGAATGGCGGTGACAGCAAGGTGGACACAGACAGAAGGGCCACCAAGTGGATTCTGTTCTCCAGACGCTGTTTTATCAAGCACGGTGCAAGGAAGTAATGTTGCTCAAGCTCTGGTTCCTTCTAAGCTATCCACACACTGGGGCTCAAAGGGGCGTGAATACAACAAGCACAAAAAAGCAACAGGTGAGTCTCTAAACAGCCCAGGGGTGCTGGGAACGCTGCCCGCCATCTCTGCCCTCTCTGATCTTATCTCAGCTTTCTTCTTTGCTAGACATCCTGACTTAGCCAGTAGCCATCTAGAACACTGTGGTCTCTATGTGGGCTACTTAAATATTTAAATCATGTAAGTTTAAACTTCCAGCCACATCCCGCCCCCACCCCCCACCCCTTTTTGGCAGGCTGGTGGTGGAAAGAATGATAACAGATCCGTGACACTCAACCCAGGGCTCGGAGGAACATGCGCGGTGGGCACAGGCTTTCCTTTTCCCCTGAGTCTTGGGCTCCGCCTCCCTAGCCTGGCTCCGCCCTTATTAAAAAAGCCTTCCAAACGTCATTAACCATTCTCAGACAACAGTGCCTTTGCCAACGCAAAGGCGACTTGGACTGCCTCCTTAATTGTGTGTGCGTGTGTGCGTGTGTGTGTGTGTGTGTGTGTGTGTGTGTGTGTGTGAGAGAGAGAGAGAGAGAGAGAGAGAGAGAGAGAGAGAGAGAGAGAGAGAGAGAGAGAGAGAGA
>JADRCD010237291.1:0-40553 GCA_019843815.1 Montemys delectorum | reverse complement strand
CCTGTCAGCTGTGTGCGGCAGGTATCTCCTCGTGTTCGGCACCATGGCCTTTGGCAGGAATGGGTTTGGGAGCAGGGCAGGGCCCCTCCGTCAGCTCTAAGTGTTGGGGCTTGAGCAGTCATGTGACCCAAGCAGCTGGAGCTAGGTTGAGGATCCTCAGACCGAATATCATGGATGAATCTAAGCCCACAGGTGGCTTCCATTTTGAGTTTCCTTGAGGTGACCGTAATTGAGGGGCCTCCATAGTCAAGGGTCTGTTCCCAGTTTTTGAGTCTTCCTTCTAGAAGCTGCATTCTCTCCTGATCTGTCTCCAAGTGCAGAGAGTGTGGCAGGCAGTGAGAGCAGCCTTGCCCTTGGCATTGCCTCCCTCTTGGTCACTGGTCCCAGAGCTGTCAGTGCTCCATAACCCCGGAAGGTCATCTATGCCCTACTCGATTCCAGCTCCGGCCACAAGGAAGTAAACAGCCGGTGTGCGGCCACTGACGCTGCCAGCAGCCACGGGCACACCACTGTCTTCCGCTAGATATGTCTGTCATACATTAAAGCTTTATTGCAGGATGTGGTGTTTAAATAAAAGCCTCAGTGTTTTGGAATTAGGTTTGACTGAGCAGTAAAACTAGAGAGTTTGCAAGGAGCGAGCCTCAGCCTCCTTAGTTATAAATCACCTTGGTGCTCTCTACCCACTGAGTTAAAACGAGTTTCCCCGGACACCTCCACTCCAACCCCATGCATGTCTACCCCCGTCCCCAGAGTGTGTGAGGACCCATTCCCTGGTGATACTTGAGGTGTGTGGCTGTGGTGTCTCTGCATGGGTTTTCACAGGGCTCCAAACCATCATGCTATGTGGTTGGCCAAGACAGTCTTCTATGGTGTCTTAGAATTTTCACATGAAGGAGAGGTGAGGCAGGCTGGGTTAGGACAGGAATCCCCACACGGACTTTCCTAGTTTAGGCACCATTCAGCCATGTAGCTAAAGGATTTTAAGAGGTAAAGGAACACAGATAAGGCCCATGGGGAACGAAGAGGACAAGCCACTACCTGGAACTCCCCTAGCAGGCTGGGGACTCAGAAGCTCCAAGAAGACATGTGCTCCGTTTATCGAGTTCATTGGAACAGGGAGGCACCTCTTGGTGCTCAACCTCCAGATGTGCACGAACAGGGGTCACAGGTCCTGCAGTCTGGTGGGGGAGCAGTAGGGTCGAGCATCATAGTAGCGAGCTTAATGTTCCATGCTGTGGTTTATACCTGGAACTTAGGACTGGGCAGTCTGCAGATTGGATTGAGCCACGTGAGTGTCTAAGTGAGAGAGTGTATGTGCATATGTGCATGTGCAGTCACCAATTTTCTTCTTCTCCTTCTCCTTCTTCCTCTTCCTCTTCTTTTCTTCAAGTCAGGTGGCCAAGTAAATTGTGCCAGCCTCTCTAAAGAGGAGGTCTGACATTGACTCCAGCTAAATAAATAACCGTGTACCTTGAGGGCGATAAAGTGTTTTACGGCACAGGCACTTCAGAGTGTGTGCTGGGCTGGTAAGGCGCTAGCAGGGCTGCTCAGCAGTCTCACTTAGAACTGTCGGCCTCATGTGCAGAGTAGCATCGAAGAATAAACTATTAGGCGTGGCTAGGTTGGCTGCAGGACGGGTATTTTAGCTGCCATAGTTCAAGGCAAAGTTAACATTGTTAGAGCTGCGTCCCCATCTTACCCCAACACCAAAATGTTTTAACTTTAAAAAAGGAAGGGACCTGAGTGAACTTCAGGGCCAGGGCAACAGGGCATGGTGAAGAAGATGTTGGCGAGGAGGAGGGAGGGAGGTACGTGCAGTTGCCTTTAACCGCCGGCCGCCTTAGCGGAAAGGGTAGCCAGCCTTCTGCGAGGCTTTGTGCTGACTCAGCAGCCATGCACTTTGGATCGCAGAAGGTCCCACTCTGCAGCACAGTGCTGTTCCCTGTTCGATGGCTATGGTCGGGCACCCTCCTTGGAATTGGGCTGGGGTTGACTTGAGTGTGGTGTGGACCAGTAGAGGTAGGGTGTAGGGTGAGGCTGGCCTTATAAAGAATCTCAGTTTTGTCCACTGTCCTTACCTGGCCACTAACTAAGTGTCCTGGGTGAATCACACTTGGAAAGAGGCAGGCATGGCTTTTAGGCAGGGAGGGAAGCAAAGGGGTAGTACAGGCAGTCCTCAGATGTTCTCCTGGCTGCCCCTTCCTAGGCTCAGGATCTGGCCAGCTACAGTTGTGTCTGGAAGGTTCTCTAAAGAGGTTGCTTGGTGTCCACGGAGGAAAGTGTCCTTTGCACTTCCAGTTCACGGCTGGCTGTGACCCTGGGAAGAGTGGAGCTGCTGAGCGTGTGGGAGGGGGAGCAGCTACAGCAGCTGGAATGGTGCAGGCTGCTGCAGAGCTGCTGCTGGATGCTGCAGAGCTGCCGCAGCTGCAGGCACATGCAGGGCTGCGCATCTCAAGGGCAGAGATCCTGGGATCTGCAGGCAGGGTGGGATTTCTGAGAGCTGGCTTCTGTAGTAGTTGTGAAGTTGGCTGGATCTGCAGGTTTTCAGGGGTCTTCAGAGGCTCTGGGATAGGTCTGCTACCCTTGGGTGGGACAGCCTCACAGGTCACAACTGTGGGTCATGGGAAGGGACAAAGGTGATGGCATGAGCCTCCCAGGCCTTCTCTGTCCACCTGCAGGAAGAAGCCTTACTGTCGAAGTGTTGGGTGTAAAGGTTGTGGGCTGTTCCCTGGCCAAGAGGGTCCCCTACAAAATTGTCTCTTTCCCTGAGGTCAAACCAGGGGCTGTGTTAAGAATAGTGCTCCTCACTTGGTGCTGGGCAGTCAACATGTGGACAGGTACATGTCCACAGAGAGGACAGATCGGGATACGCAGGACATTGAACCAGAGTATTTTTAACCGCAAGAAGGGGAGAGGGCAGCTGTCCTGGAACCTGTCATGGGGGTTCCACAGGGACACTGTGAAGCTGAAGGACACCGGGGACAGATGTGCCACCTGGACCCTGTCCTCCTGGCAGCCCCATGAGCCCTCACTCATGCCCAGATATGGCCACGGGGCCGTGTGTGTCTTCCCACTCTTGCCCATGTCACGGCTGGTATAAATAACCTGCATTCTCAGCTGTCCTGTTAGAGACGGCTGGACTTGGGTGACTTGGGGCTGCAGAGGCCCAGGAGTGGCCCCCACCCCCCATCAGCAGCTGTGGCCCGAGTGTGGCTTGGAGCTCTGCTTTCTACGCTCCTCCTCCTTGTGGGCCCCTTCTAGGCTGTTGAGCCCACTCGAGATCTGGCTGTTTCCTCTCAGCCTTTCTCAAGGGCACAGTGCGGTTTTCACTCATTGAAGAAGGGTAGAAGAGTCCCAGTTCTTGGAGCTGGTGTAGGGAACGCCCTGGTCTTATCACTGCAGACTGAGTCCTGTGGCAAGTGTAAGGTGCTGTAAGGGTGTCCTGCGCACCTTGCTTTGAGATCCACCAAGAACACATTTTTGAGGTTCCCCTTACTGTCCTTGGTGTTGTTCACTTTTTTTTTCTCAGCAAATACATTTCTAACAGCAGGGTTCACATCACAAGACATCCTTGTGTAAGGGGTAAAATGTTCATCTGGTACCCCTCAAAGGCAGGGGACACTCTCATGTCTGAAGACAGTAGCCTGTCCCACCATGCCTCTGCATCCTGGGAGACCTCCCCAAGCTATGGAGAGAGGAAGAACAGGACAGAGGTTAAAGAACAGCACACACTGTCATGCATTACCCAGGCCTTCCATGGTGTCCCATGAAACACCTCTGCTGCTTCGTCCAACAGCATATCTGAATCCCAGGCTCTGAGCTCTGGTAGCTGCAGGGCCCATTTTCTCAGGAGGTCTCGTACAATACATGTATGGGGCCCACCTTCCCTACTCACTGCAGGGCCTTCAACCAGACTCTGTGTTGACAAGCCACTTTTTTTCTTGTCTGGACACATCAGTCCTTCAGAACAGAAATTCTCTCTGATCTCCATGATGGAATTTTTTTTTTAAGATTTATTTTAATTTATTTTTTATGTGTATGAGTACACTGTAGCTGTACAGATGGCCCTGAGCCATCATGTGGTTGCTGGGAATTGAACTCAGGACCCCTGCCGGCCCCGCTCGCTCCGGCCCCACTTGCTCTGGCTTACGCTTGCTCCGGTGTAATTCACTGGAGCTGTCTTCAGATGCATGAGAAGAGGATGTCAGATCTCATTACAGATGGTTGTGAGCCACCATGTGGTTGCTGGGATCCGAACTCAGGACCTTCGGAAGAACAGTCAGTTCTCTTACCCTCTGAGCCATCTCGCCAGCCCATGATGGAGTTCTTATCTGCAACTTTTTCCTTAGAATAGAATCAGTGATTAGTAGGGTCCTAACTTTGAGATAATCGCACACATGCGTGTGTGCGCGCGCACACACACACACACACACACACACATACGCACACACACTCACCACATACACACACATATACATACACACTCACACATACTCATACACACTCATACACATACAGTCACACACACATACACACACTCACTCACCACATACACACACACATACAGTCACACACACATACACACACTCACCACATACACACACACACACACACACACACACACACACACACACACTCATGTACTGTCTGTCTTTTGATTTTTGCAAAGAACAGCAACACAATCGTGTGTCCCGTCCCTCCCCTGCCTCTTCTGCTTGCCCCTGTTCCGTGGGTCTGTCTCAGGTGGAATTTATCTCCAGGAAAGGCCTCATCAATTTGCCATGCTCCTTTGTTGACAAGTTTATTAAAAACCCAGGCAACTCTGGTATTAAACTTTTATCAGTGTTGAGAAAAAAAATACATTTTTTGAAGAGACAGAAAAGTTATGGATTTGGGCTGAATGAGGCCTGGTGGTGCTTTGGCTGAGTCAGCACTGCTGATACAAAGAAATGGTGCTGTTTGTGGGGTAAGTGTTCCTTTCGCTTTTCAATTATGGCTTTTTCTGGAGATTGTCCCATGGGACTTGATACCCTCAAACAGAACTTCCAGAAAGTTCCTGAGCAGCAGCCCTGGCCAGGGCCACTTGCACCTGCTGGGCTGGCTGCAATTCTTTGCTATCTATTTTAATAATGAGCCAGAATATGATGTTAGATATTAATTTTGTGACGAATCTGCTTGCTAGTGGGCAATATCGCTATGTAGAGAAATACTAGGTTATTGGTGCTTACATTTTACATGCCCCGCAGAAAGAAAACACAGAAAGCATCAAGCAGGAGTCGGTGGCATTCTCCTGAGGTAAGAATAGGGGCAGTGGGGTCAGGAACCTGCCAGTAGCTAGGGTGCTATCTACTGCTAGTCTGGTATGGGAGGATGCAGGGGCCCCAGCCAGGCTCCTTGTCCTTGTGAGAATTCTGGCTACAGGTACTGCCGAACCTACTCTGTGGCCTCTGTGCAGTGGCTAGCTACACATGTGACTAGGTCCAGGTTGAGCAGGTCCAGGTTGACTAGGTCCAGGTTGACTAGGTCCAGGTTGACTAGGTCCAGGTTGACTAGGTCCAGGTTGACTAGGTCCAGGTTGAGCAGGTCCAGGTTGACTAAGTCCAGGTTGACTAGGTCCAGGTTGACTAGGTCCAGGTTGAGCAGGTCTGGGTTGACTAGGTCCAGGTTGACTAGGTCCAGGTTGACTGACTAGGTCCAGGTTGACTGACTAGGTCCAGGTTGACTGACTAGGTCCAGGTTGACTAGGTCCAGGTTGACTAGGTCCGCGTTGACTAGGTCCGGGTTGACTAGGTCCAGGTTGACTAGGTCCAGGTTGAGCAGAAGTATTTATAATTGTTATCTTGTGAAGGATACAACCTGACCTCTGTGTCCCTGGAGGTGGCTGTGTATTTTCAGCTGCTGTTCCTGACATCCTCAGGTGAGGCTGAGGCTGCTCAATGAAACCCTCTCCTGTCCTTGTTGACCAGGTGGCCAGGGGTCACCCGTGGAGCCATGACAGGCATGGAATGACAGGCCACATAGGGCTGACATAGGGCCTTTCAGACAAAAGGCCCGGGTACTTACTGCCCCCAACACCTTTCATGTCAGGAAATGGAGCCCCCAAGAGGCCCAGGAATCCCACAGTTTCCTCCAGTTTGTAGTGTTTTACTCCAGAGTCTGAGGTCATTCTGAGTCTCAAAGGTCAGGCCTGGGAACAGACAGCTGGGAGGGCTTGCTACAGCTTCTGACACACTGGGCTGCTGTGCTGTCTCCAAGCAGGACCCAGCAGGGGTCTTGGACCCCTAGCAGATGCAGGATGATGCACGTGCTTCCTGGTGAGGTGGTATCTTTGCTCAGCATCATAAGTTCATGGAACTTCAAGGGGTGAGAGCAAGGTTAGCAAAGTGAGTGCCAGGGACTGTCTGCATTGAGTGTGTGTCTGGGAATGTTCCCTGCTCTGTCTTTACCTTCATTGCTATTCGCTCCAATTATAACTAATTGAGTGCGTACTGCATTTTCACGGCGACTAATTTTCCATTGATTTTTACCAGGGCTGCTGGTGTTTTCAGCACTGAACACTCATGTCTAGTATCCGTTGCTGCTTGAAAATGCTGAGTGTACATCTTCCTCGAAGGATGACTCTATCAGCAGATGTTTTAAAACATATTAAAATCTGTTTTGTCTGTAAAATGCAAAACAAAACAACACTTCAACAACAACAACAACAACAAAAGACAAAACCAACCAACCAAACAAACAAACAAACAAAAACCTCACCCAACAGCAGTAGTACCCACAGTCCCATTCTGTTCACTCTGGAAATCTGGTAAAGACAGGATTCCCAAAGAAGCCAGGCCCACAGGTTCCAGACCAACGCTACTGTCTCAGCAAATGCTGCATATGCCAGCCACATTGGGTATCTCTCTGCTAGGCCTGGCACCAATGCTCTAGGGGGCCCTTCAGGTCTACCATGCTCCCGTAGGTTGGTTTGCCTTCTAGAGTGGACAGGAGGGGCACACTGTGGTAGAGTTGTTCTTTGTTATAATCAAGCCAGCCTCTTATGTCTTGTGTCTGAGGGGACAGGGTGGCTGAGGGGAGATAACAGTGAAGAAGAGGGCGGAGCAGCCTGGGATGTGACAGTTTTTAGGTGAAGTATGTACCCATGCCTAGGAGGAGGTGGGTCTTATAGAGAAGTCATAGGCCCTTGGGGTTTTGGAGCTGCGTGATGTGAGCATCTTTTTGTTGTTCCGAAAAGAAATAAAACAATACCCGCAGGGAGTTCACAGAGATCAGCTCATATCGGGGAAATTACTCCAATCTGGCGACATTTGGACAGAAATAAGAGGCTTCATGGGGACCCAAGGGGAACATCAACTCTATCCTCCTGTGACCCCTCTCCTTGGCAGGGTTGGGCACATGAAGTTGCACTGGAGTGGGATTTGGGCTTAACACATTAGGGCAAAGGTACCTGTGGTCCTCTTCCTTGTCCCCATCATGGTAGCTAAAGGGCCCAGGGCTAAGACACAGGGCCAATGCTACCTCTTGTCAAATCTTCCACTCCAGTAGCTAAATTGACAGCATAGCTAACACTATGGAAGCAGCCAGCAGTGAGGCGGATGGGCGGCTCAGAGCCTGGGGCCTGCCCTGTATAGGAGCAAGGGGAGCCATGTGCTGAGCCAGAGGCTGGTGGCTGGAAGATCCTCTGTGCCTGTGTTGGTTGGAAGGCAGAGCCTTTCCTACAACTCCAGAGGACATCAAGACATCCTTGGGAGGATCTTTCTGCATCAGGGATGCTTGGAAAGGCCACTGTGAACACAGGCTGCAGTGAGCCCCGTGGAGGCTGAGGATGTGGGTTACTCAACGGTTCTTGGAGGGGGGGGTGTTCACGGAGGGTAGATACACACACAGAGACAGACAGACACAGAGAGACACACAGAGAGAGCCGGAGAGAGACAGACAGACACACACACATATAGACAGACAGACACACACACAGAGACAGAGACACACACATATAGACAGACACAGAGAGACAGACAGACAGACACACAGACAGACACATACACAGAGACAGAGAGCAACAGAGAGAGACAGAGAAAGACAGAAAAACAGACAGAGACAGACATAACACAGACAGACAGACACACACACAGAGAGACGGACAGACACACATAGAATCAGAGAAAGACAGACACAGAGACAGAAAGAGACAGACACACAGAGAGACAGAGAGAGATAGACACACAGAGAGACACACACAGAGACAGACAGAAAGACAAACACACAGGACGCCATGTCCCCTGTTCTGCTGAGGACACTCTCACCTCACACCCTTGCTCCAGTTTTCTGAAGGGAATGTGGACCTTCTGAGTCACCAAGTAAGAGCTGTGGTGAGAGGCTGGGAAGGCCAGAGGACGAGGGTACAGACACTGGGCCTTTTCTGTCCCTCGTCACCTCTCACGCCACATAAACCAGTCAATACTGGAATATTCCAGCTTCTGCCTACCCAGAGCCATGTGTGGTGTCTGATATACTCTTGCCTCCAAGGTCACTACAAGCCAGAGCTGTCTGCTCAGTCACAGGGCCCATGGCTAGCTGAGGAAAACAGCCCTACCTCGACACAGTGAGAGAACAACTGGGTGATGCAGGCAGAGTCAAGGGTGTACTCTATGTGAGTCCATGGGTCAGAGGCTCAATGGTCTTGGATATAGTCCAGAAAGGAGTGACCAGACAGGACTCTGGGCAATGCTGGTGTACATGTGGGTCCATAGCAAGGAAGAGGTGGAGGTTGGGGGCATAAGAACCAAGAGCTGCTTTCCCCCTTCTCAGTGAGGTCCTGGGGGTGCCTTTCTGGGGCACATAGAACATCTGAATGTACATGTGACCCCTCACACCCAGACCCTGAAGACCTCCAAAGTCCTTGAGTTTGCATGAGTTCTCAGAGCAGGGAGAGCCTGGGATAGGACAGCAGCCGGACAGAGCCACCTTCTTCCTGGAGTTTCTCCTCCCAGTGGATCAGAAGCCAAATGCTTTGCTGAAGCTGGTAAAATGGAACCAAATCAGCTGTTGGATGGATTTGGTCCCCTTCAACCAGCTGTAGCTGCGCATTGATCACGCCGCCCGGCCCAGCCAGAGGACACAGCTACAGCAAGGACTCTTCGAAGGCTGCAGGGAGGCCTCAGCAAGGGTCAGATCCAAGAAAGCCAGGTCACATGCACCCCCTGAGACCCTGAGTGGCCCTGGGTTGGAATCCAGGCTCCCTTGTCTCCTCCAAAGGCAAGTAGAGGAGGAAGCTGTGACTGACCCAGCCCAGGTCACTTGCCAGGTGACTGTGAAAATAAATGTTCTTTTCACATCGGAGCTGTGCGTAAAAACTGAGTGCTGGGGCCCAGGCAGGTGGGGCTGGGGCACAAGAAACCTTTGATTTCCCCTTAAGTAAGTTCCATGCTAAAGGTGCTACCCTGGGCCCTGGAAGGTAGTGTCTACCTTTGGCTGATGACCTGAGGGACAACGTGAGAATGTATATCTATCTTGTCACTGGGGAGGCTGATAGCCATTGGTAGCCACTCTCTAGAACACATGGTGGCACTGGATTTGCTGCTGAGAACCCTGCAAGGTGCCACTGATCCAGAGCCCTGCCAGGGCCCTGTGGCAGAGAGGCACATGCGAGGGTTGTTCTCGTGGGAAGCCAGACCCCCCAGCTGCTGCGTCAGCAGTTAGCCGAGGTGCTGGAAGTTGACTGCTTGAACCCTTATGTACAGCGCTTCTTAGGCAGAGCCCTGTGTGAGGCTGGGGTTGCTGGGCACGCACAGTGACTGTCTAGTGGCCTCTAAATAATGTGCCTGCCAGGAGTGAACCCCAATTCCTACCCAGAGTGGCAGGGACAGGGTTGCTTAGCTTAGGGCGCATGGCTGTCAGCCTGAGGTAGTTGAGGTGTGAGGACAGAGGCCTGAGAGGGAGGAGAAAAGCGTGGCCACACTTCTAAACACAAACGACGTTCAGCCCAGCCTTGCCTGAGAGTCAGCACTCAGCCTCACTATCAAGCCCAACAAACTTTCCCATCTCCTCTCTACCCTGATTCTGCTCAGAGCTGGCATCTCTCGTCACATGTAAGTTTGTCCCTTAGAGGGACAGGAAACTAGAGGATGTTTGAGGGCAAGGTAGGAAATGTCAGGCAGCCTTTATGGGGGTCTTGCATCCCTTTACACCTGGTAGTGGGGTTGACAGCTTTCCTGTGACCTGCCTCCACCTGGAACCCCCAGCAATGTGCTGGTAGAGTGCGTCCTTATAAGATCTTTTGCAAATGTCTACCCAGCGAGTTGAGACCAGTCTTGTACCAGTAGGGAGACTGGGAAAATAGCCACCTCCAAACTGGTAGGAAACCAAGGTCAGCCTTGGTCTGCTCTGCCTCCATTCCCATCCAAGAGCAGAGACTGGAATAGTTTTCAATGTCCTGTCAAATATCCCGCCTGGGTGAGAACTGGGCTGCACCCACCACCATGAACACTGGGCCTCACTCATTTCAAATAAGTACTGAGCCATGCCCAACGTAAGCACTAGACCATACTTCCATGGGTACTAGACCACACCTACTATGAGTGGTGGGCCACATGCATCACTATGGACACTGGGCTGTACAGGCAGTGGGTCTTACCCACTGTGAATGCTAGGCCACAGCTGATGAACACTGAACTTTATCTAACATAAGCCCTGAGCCATACCCACCATGAGCACTGGAACCAGACCAAGAGCTGCCCAGACCAGAAACAGTGTGAACATGCTTGCTCTTTGGCCCTTCAGTACAAGCCTTGCCATTTTACATAGGACCGTCATGCCCCCTCCTTCCTAGGCAGCCAATTTAGATTTGAGCCAAATATTTCCTGACAGGGCACATCTCCAAGATGGGTACATACTGGGAACAGGGGCCCAGCCTGGAAAAAGGCACATCTGGAGTCTAGGGACAGAGACGTGGACAGTGCCCTGTCTTGTCTCATCCACCTGGTACCCACAGTGCCCTGTGGGTCCAGGGCCAGTCCAGGGCCAGCGGGTATGCAAACATCAGCAGCCAAGCCAGGCAGGACCCACCAGGCAAGCATCCTGTGCTCAGAGAAGTGAGATGTGCTGGGGTCACAGCCAGTCCTGGCCAGCTCAGAGTGGCTTGGAATGGGTCTCCCATGTGGGAGGAGAGAGCCTGCTTGTCTATGCTTACAGGGCAGCTATCTTCATTGTTTTGCCCATTAAGCAAATATCTAGCTAGGTGGGAGACTCTGGAGCATCTCCCCATAGGGACTGCTGGAAAAAGTTCAGGCAGGAAGGGAGCCCAACACTGGGAAGCAGCTTGGCATTCCTCACACCCCGCTCTATCTTTTCTTCTCCCCAGGGAGGGACAAGAGTGTGGGTACTAGGAGGGCATCTGAGTAGCCGGTGCCATAGGTAACAGGAATTGCAACTAGATGCAGCGATGACACCCTTGGACAGAGAGTTGACCCCAATCCCAGCATTGGTACAAGTTCTGGGCCAGCCTGAGATACCTCAGGCCCCACTAGGAATCATATTCCAGGTCCTGCTGCCCCTTGAGTCTGACCCTACAGGACAGGAGGCCAAGAGCTCCCTTCCAGCCCATGTGAGGTGATGCCAGGACTGGTTTGCCTTTTGCAGCTAGCTGCCCCAGTCCATGCCTCTGCAGAGTTGTGGCACTGGTCTCCAGCCAAGCTTCTGAAATCCTTGCTATGGTGCTGAGTCCCCGTCACTGTCTATAGGTCTTTGAGCTTTTCAGCTCTTTCCCCTAATCATTCTTAAACTCTAAGGGATAGAGTGCAGGCCTTGGGAGCCCTACTCCAGGGTGAATTTCTCTCTCTCTGCATCTCTTCTTGGTCCTAGCCATGTACACACATAGGTGTATATGTGCGCACACCCACATAATCTATTCTGCTGTTCTATACAAAAGTCTCCTTTGGAGTCTTGTGCTTTTGCCCAACTTGGGTTATGAGAAACTCTACTCATCTCTGACCAAGAGTCTCAAGTTTATGAATGAACCCAAACATTGTTGTCCAATGTCGATAATTGTACCTACCCTAAGTCCCTTGGTTCTGAGACTTGCCTGGTGATCCTGTGGCCTGACTGAAGTCATTCTGATTTCTGAAAGCTCGAGATGTCATCAGGACCCGTCCTCCCGTGACTCTTCATTGCCCTTTGGGGAGCCCACCCCCACTTCATACTCTTTGATCCTTACCATCTTCTTACCATCTGTCTTAGTTAGGGTTTTACTGCAGTGAACAGACATCATATTTAACTGGGGCTGGCTTACAGGATCAGAAGTTCAGTCCCTTATTGTCAAGGTGGGAACATGGCAGCATCCATGCAGGCATGGTGCAGGAGGATCTGAGAGTTCTACATCTTGTTCCAAAGGGGAACAGGAGAAGACTGGCATCTAGGGAGCTAAGATGAGGGTCTTAAAGCCCACGCCCATAATGACACACCTAGTCCAACAAGGCCATGCCCACCCAAACAAGGCCACACCTCCTAACAATGCCACTTCCTGGGCCAAGCATATTCAAATTATTATACCACCTCTGCCCCAGTTCTCAGGTGTCCTTAGTTTCCTGATCAGTACCCTTGCAAGTGACAATTGTGTCCTGGGTCATGGAATCATATGTCATGGCCTCTCAGATCCCCTCCTTCATCCTGAGGTGAGTCTGTAGAAAATACCAGAAGGTAAATGCTGAGAGCCGAGCTCTAAGAGGTTGTGGCTGGATAGATGCCAGCCTGGATGGGGCTAGAGGTGGGACCCTGGAGCTCTGAATGCAGCTAAACAGTTGAACTCACCCACATGAGATAAAGTGCTTCCAACTCCTGCTTCCATCCTGACCTGAAGAAAGCAACTCTTGTCTTCCTATGGCATTAACGTGGATCCATTTTCCTCATGGACCTGAACAAATGTGCTCTTGTCTCAGCCGTACCCTCTGGGCTGCACAGCTGGGGTCTAGGCCCTCCCTGGAGTGATTCTTTCCTACAAATTGGCCTCTAGCTTCCTGTTAGCCACATCTGGGTAAAGAAAGAACAAATACCCATAAAGACAGTCTGTCTCTGATGGCACAAAGGCCAGTCACATCACAACTCTGAGCAGGAGGGCAGTAACTGGAGTCCACATCTCTCCAGGAAGGCTCCAGGTGGTGCGCCCAGGTGAGCAGGACACGAGCCCGGCTGTTCAAGCCATGTCAAAGGACTCTGGAGGTGCTGGTACAGCCAGAGGCACCTGGCCAGGCTGTAGGCACGATGCATCTTTATCTACAGTTGGTTCCACCACCCTCTGCTCCTCATCAGTGTGTTCTGGGAAGTCCCTCCGCTGTCAGAGACGTAAACTGAGTGCTGGTTACACCCCCTCCTGCTTCTCCTCACCCCCTCTCCAGGCTAGCTGAGTCAGGGAAACACACTTGCTTGCACATGTTGCACACACAGACACACATATAGGCACACACACATGTTCTCACATGCCATAGATTCATATGAGCACAGTCAGACATGTGTATACTTCTTACACACATATACAGACACGCAAGTGCATACACACAATCACATATATGCATATCCTACACATTCTCACATGTACACAGTCTCAGTCCTGTATTGGTACACATCCACACACACGTCCATATGTATGTACAGAGGTGCCCTTGCCCATATGCTCAATGAATGTTCTTGAAGTGCAAGGATGTATACATTCTCACAAACACACACACAGACACATTTGTGTACAGACACACAAGCAGGTGAATTTGCATGAATACCCACAGGCACACTTCTGCATACACTCAGCAGATCTACACGCATACATAGTGGAATTAAGGGAAGACAGGACTCTGTTAGCAGAGGCTATCTCAGGGTGGGAGGAGACTGAGTGTGCACTGATGGACTGGGAAAGCTGAGGGGAGCTGGTGAAGAGACCAAGGAGAGGGAAGGGTGGGTCATGACTAAGCAAGCTTGAGTGCTGAGGGAATGAGCCTCCTGTTCAGTGCTTCCCCAGAGCCCTAGGCCTGCTCCTGATGCTCCCTTATACCATGGCCACTTGCTACACTTTGCCCTGCCACTTCAGAGGGACTCCCCCACAGCCCCTGTGGCTCCCGAGCATAGGGGTCCTGTCTCAGCTTGTAACAGGAGAGGTGTGCAAAAGTAAGTGCAGCGGGGGGGGGTCACACTCACTGATGTGCAAGTGCAGTAAAGGTCACACTCACTGATTGTACAAGTACAGCAGGGGGGTCACACTCACTGATGTGCAAGTGCAGCAGGGTCACACTTACTGCTACACAAGTGCAGCAGGGGTCACACTCATTGATGTGCAAGTGCAGTGGGGGTCACACTCAGTGATGTGCAAGTGCAGCAGGGGTCACACTCACTGATGTGCAAGTGCAGTGGGGGTCACACTCAGTGATGTGCAAGTGCAGCAGGGGTCACACTCACTGATGTGCAAGTGCAGTGGGGGTCACACTCATGCTAGAGAAAGGGGACATCTACCTTCCTCTCTTCCTCCCTAGGGCAGGAAGAGAAATTACATCTGAATTTGAGTTCCTAGTTACAATAGACCACGGTTGTTTGGGGGTCACATTTGTGGTGGACGATCCTCTGCCCAAGGATGGGGGAAGTGTGTGATTGGCAGGAGTCCCGCTTGGAGAAACAGCTGAAGAAATTGTCAGTATAAACTTTTACACCAAGAGGAAAGTCTCGGAGGCTTCAGACCCAGCCATCATGATCTCCCCTTTGTGCAAAGAGAGAGTGAGGAACTGTGGAAGGGTGTGGCCTGTGGGACTTCAAGGACTTTGGTCATGGGGCTTTGGGAAAGGTTGGTAGGAGGCATGGCCTGTGAGAACGTGGGGTATGGCAGGCCTTTGGAAGTGGTGTCTTCTAGGGTTAGCTAGGAAGCTCATCCTTTTGTGTGAGATGCAGGCCGCCTGGCTGAGTGGGAGTCAAAGGTCAGTGTACTGAGCATCTACCAGTGCCAGTGAACCAGGAGGGAGGGGAGTACAGATGGGTCAGACCCAAACTGGCTTCATGCATTCTTCATCCAGCCAACCAGCACTCAGGCTACACTACCCTGGCGCTAAGTCTATTTCACATTGTGTCCCTCCCTGAGGGACCCCTTTGATCTCTCTTGTGTACTGACAGGGAGACTGAGGACGGGGACATCTCACATAAGTCTTCCTGCTAGAGACTGGCTGTGGGATGCTGGGCCTGCCCAGGCTCATCTTCCTGAGAGATGAATGACTAGGCTCAGGACAAAGACTGAGCACTGCACAACTTTATAGAAACATTTTCTTTGGAGTGGGCTGTGTACGTGTGTGTGTGTGTGTGTGTGTGTGTGTGTGCGCGCGCGCGCGCGCGTTTGTGTCTGTGTGTGGTATGTTTGTGTGTTGTGTCTGTGTATATGTGGGTTTTTGTTGTTGCTGTTTGATTGTTTTCTCAAGACAGGGTTTCTCTGTAGTAGACCAGGCTAGCCTCAAATTCAGAGATTCACCTGCCTTTGCTTCCCTGGGGCTAAAGGTGCGCGCCACCACACCCAGCTAGAAGTCTTCTTTTTTTTTCTTTGTTTTATTGCGGTGAGACAAGGTCTACTTAGTGAGCTAGAGGCTAGCCTGAGCTACATGAGACCCTGTCTCAAAAACTAAACTAAACTAAACTAAACTAAAAAAATAAAACAGGTGAGATAACCCTACACACAAACGTATGGTTTACCCGGATCTTCTGAGGCAAACAAACTTAAACTACTGTGGAACTACTCTATCTCTCCATCCAGAATTCTCCATGGGTCTGTCATTTGCAGCACTCCTCCATTCAAGAGTGACCCCAAACAGTCCTTCTCCCTGAACACTGTGATTGCACTTTGTCTCTCTTTTTAAAATGATTAAGCTGGGTGGTATTTGTGTTCACCTTTAGTCCCAGCACTTAGGGAGGCAGAGGCAGATAGATGTGAGTTCAAGGCCAGGCTGGTCTACAGAGTGAGTTCCAAGACAGCCAGGGCTACACAGAGAAACCCTGTCTCGAAAAACAAACAAACAAACAAACAAACAAAAAACAAAAACCAAGAAACAAACAACCAACAACATCAAGACAAAACCAAAAACAAAGCTTGATTAAAGAAAAATCTCCAAAACTTCCAAGCATTTCTAATCTATACCTCCACCAGTTCTCTCCAGACAGTATAGAGCGGACCATATGACCTGTGTTCAGTGGGCTACTGCTTGGGCCACTGTACTGCAGCCCACTATATGCCTCTCTTCCCAGGTTTCCCCACCATGATAATTGGACCAGAGATCATCTCAACTTGTACCTCTGCAACAAGGCCAGGCCACTGTAGTGTCCCTCCACCAGGGGGTAAGTTTCAAGCTCTTCTGGGGTAGTTGCTCGCACCTAGCCATAATGCTTTAGGGTTGTAAATACTAACTTTCTAAGTCTATGAGTCCATCTTTGCTGATGAGCAGGGATGTCTTCATGGAAAGTCTTCCCTTAGCTGTGACTCTATCCCCAGATACATGGCTCAAAGCAGGAAGACAAAAGCTCGGGTCTTCTGCTGTTCTCATGGCCTTTCGGGAATAATTTGCTTTCCTGAGACCCTCTAGGGAGAGAAGTTTGTCTCATTCAATATCAAAATGGTTTTAGGTTCTTCTCTGGCTGTGACTAGGAGGCACTGAGAAGTCAACAGTTACTCTTCCAGAAATGAAGAAAGCAAAAGGGGGGAACTCTGCAGAGATGGTGACCAAGTGTCTGAGAAAGAAGCCTGCACAAAAGATGGCAGGAAGAGCCCAGGATGCTCTCCCATGAACATAGGCACAAGAAGCAGACAGGAGGACAGCAGGAATATTACTCCTGTGCACCTGCAGAGACAAACTGGCCTTGTCCAGGGATCAGAGGCCTAGGCTACATCAAGCTCCATGTTGAGAGCCCAAGGGTTGGAAAGCTTGCAGAACCTTCACCCCATCAGATCTCAAGTGGCCCCTGTGTTCACATTAGTGTGACTTCTGGTACTGTGTCAAGGACTATGGGACCACACACTGTGTTGAGTGATCCAAACCTGAAGTCTGCTGGTGAGCTGACCCCCCAGCACCGCTTGGCAAAGTCCATAGGAATTGAACTGCCCTGACATTTAGATTGGCCACCTTCGGGTAAAAATGGTAGGAGAATCTGGCTTATGAGCAGTACTGGTGGGAACACGTCAAAGAGCCCTTCAAAGCCCTCCATAAAACACAGTGGAGACAAAGATGTCAAACAATAGGAGGCAGAGATGGTGCCAGGGACAGGCAGGATTGGGCCTTGGATGGAAGAATAACTAAGGTGTCATTGCATTTATTGTTTGGGGTCTGGAGTCTGGTCAGTTGACACTGGCCTCCTCAAGAGTTAAAAGGATCATATTGTTGTGTGTTAGTGAACTTAAACATGTTTGACAGCTGTCAATCATCAATCACACAATCCCACCTTTGGTCAGTGGGCAACTCCTTAAATCATCTTTTTAGCCTCGTGTTTCTTCCCTTTTAAAGTTTACCTTATTTGATTTATGTAAACTGAGGTACATACGTTTTGGATGTGAAATTTTTTTGTTGCAATAAACCTATGTGCCTGTGTGGCCACCATAGCATTCCATCAGTTCTGAACGTTCCCTCAAGCGCCTCTGAACTTCTTGTCTGCCCTGGTTCAGTCTGCACTGATCTGATTACAGCTTTCTGGAGCGGGGCTGCTGAGAGAGTTTCATTAACTGAACATCCCATCACCTTTTGATGGGTGTTTGTGGTCACCCAGGGGCTAAGAAGCAGCTTTGGCCTTCATTCACAAGACTCAGACCTAAAGACCAGGGCTGGGACTGTGCTGGGGCAGTCCACCTTCACTCATGTTGTCCAGATTCATGGACTGGAGAGGCCCCAAGCTCATCTCAGACTTGCTCAACGCCAAATACAGGCTAGATCCAGACTCAGACTCTATCAGCCGCAACTTGCTTCCTCCAAGTAGGTTTCACTCTGGGGCAGGGATTCTCAGGTGGAGGCCAAGGTGGTTCTTGGAAACTTCACACTAACAGACAGACTGACAAACAAACAGAGACAGACAGACAGACAGAAAGACAGAGACAGAGAGTCAGAGAGCAACAGAGACAGAGAGACAGAGAGGCAGAGAACAAAGTCACAGGGCTGTGCTTGCTGGTGATGTTCCTATCATTTAACCACTCAGGTTTGTAAGGTGACCATCCAAGAAGCCAGAGTTGTTACTAAAAGGGAGAAGGACACTGGAAAGGCAAAGCAAAGGCTGCTTCACACCTGGGTCACTCCAGAGAGCCGTGAGTTAGCTCCAACTATGCTATCATCTCAGGGCAGTGGTGGATGGGTGGTGGCTGGCTTCACTGCACTTTGACTATTTTTAACAAGTAGAAACATTGGTAAACTAATACTAGCCAAGAGTTAAGTGCATGCCTGCCATCCTAGCACAAGGGAGGAAGACAAAGGAGGACTAGGGGTTCAAGACCAGCCCCAGTTACATAGTTTGAGTGAATCCTGGGCCATATGACTCATACATATAATTAAAAATAAAATTAAACATAAAAAACAAACAAAAAACAAAAAGAAAGAAATCTCAACACAAGACAGCACAACAAAGCAGAAAGCAAAAGAATGTAACATAACTACCACCAAGCACATAGCACTTGTTTAAATGTCGTCTAGTTGAAACGAGGCGGTGGTCACTGTGAGAGCTGTCCAAGGGGGTTTTCTGGCCGGGACCCAGCAGCAGGCTAGCTGTGAGTGAGAGCCTGATGCTGAAGCTCAGGCTAAGCATGGCACCCTGTTGGGAAGACAGTGGCTCTCCACAAACCTTGCAGTGCCCTTTGGGACCCGTGAGTGTGAGTCTGTGGCCCGACTTCTGCACGGCAGACTTTAGTGTATTTCCAGAGTGTGTTGTGCATGTATGCTGAAAGATCCATGCAGGGAAGTGCTGCTTCTTGAGAGACTGGTCACTTGCAGTGTGGGCCTCGCCTGATACAGGGGGAGTCTGAACAGAGAGGGCATTTTCCAAGGAGGCAAGCAGGAACATGGGGGCATGTCTACGTAAGAGAACATGTGACCTGGCTGGTAGGGTCATGAGAAGCTGCTCGGGAACATGTACCCCAGTCAAATCTGAAGGAAGTGGGCATAGTGGCACATGTCTTAATCCCAGCACTTGGAAGGCAGAGGCAGGTGGATCTCTGTGAATTCAAGGCTAGCCTGGTCTACATAGATAGCTCCAAGACAGCCAGGGATACATAAAAAAAAAAAGAGACCCACCTCAAGAGAAAAAAATCTGAACAGTAAACAAAGTTGTGTTCCCACAAGTTTTTTTTTTGTTTGTTTTTTGGGTTTTTTTTTAAATGGATTTATTTTATTATGTATGCAGTGTTCTGCCTACATATATGCCTCCATGCCAAAAGAGGGCACCTGACTTCATTATAGATGGTTGTGAATCACCATGTGGTTGCTGGGAATTGAAGTCAGGACCTCTGAAAAAGCAGTCAGTAATCTCAACCTCTGAGCCATCTCTCCAGCCCCACAAGTTCTCTTTTTAAAAATATTTAATTTTAATTTTAAGTTATTATTTAATACTTGAAGAGTGTTTTGCCTGCATGTATGTCTATGAACCATATGTGGTGTTGGCACTGATTCAGATCCCCAGAACTGAAGTGACAGACTATTGTGAGCTACCAGGAATTGAACACAGACCTTCTGGAAGAAAGGCCGGTGCTCTTGACTGCTGAGCCATCTCTCCAGCCCTTATTTTATTTTAAATTATGTGTACGTGTGTTTGTGTGTGTGTGTGTGTGTGTGTGTGTGTGTGTGTGTGCGCGCGCGCGCTCGCGAGCGCTCTCGTGCATGTGCGTGCATGAGTGCACATGAGTGCAGGTGCCTTTGGAGGACATAAGTGTCAGATCTGCAGCTGGACCTACAGGTGGCTGTGAGCTGTCTGACATGGGTGCTAAGAATTGAACTCTGGGTGAGCAATGAGTGCTCCTGGCCTCTGATTCACCTCTTTAGCTGCTAATGAGTATGTTGTTCTGCTGTCAAAACATAAAGGACACCCCACCTATGTGAGGCTGGATGCTGGTCCTTAGCTCTTCACTGGGAATGAACTTGTGTTGATAGCATGGGCAGAGCCAAAGCCCACCTGTAAACTTCCAGGAAGACATCCTGGTATCCCAGCCCAAATCAGTGAATTCAAATGAGTGGAGCCAGAGCAAGGCTGGCATTGCTCTACCAGTGGAGCGTGTAAATCTGCTAATCCTTTCTTTTTGCTGAGTGCCTGTCACATACAAAGTGCATCTCCACAGGGGGCCTGTGGCAGCATAGACCCATTCCTCTAGAACTGTGATCTGACGGTAGTGCCTGAAACTGCCTGGGCAGTCTAGGGGATCCAAACATCTCTGAGCATCACCCCCCAAGGGTTAGGCTGAAGGGAAGTGTGTGCTGGGTCCCCCAACACGCAGTGAACTCAAGAAAGCAGCTAGGTGTGTGAGAAATGAACGTTGTTCGGGCAGTTGCTGAAGATGTTTGGGCATGTACAGCTGGATGGGACAATAACAGGAAGCAAGGTGAAGATGAGCAAGATGCTGAAGACAGGTGACCATGGTGGAGCTAGAAGTCCTCTCTCTCAGCAGAGGGGCCACCTTGTCTTCAGACTGAACCACTCACCTGACCTCTCCTCTTTATCCCACCCCAGATGGAAGCATTTCCCATGTCTCCTGCCTCAGTGAGGCTCTTGGACCAGTACAGGTCCTTATCGTTCGGGGAACACACCAGAGACACACAGGTGTGTCATGTCAGCAGCATGGGTGGGGACATGGGTGACTGGTCCCAGCACGGTGGGAACGTGATCGTGGTTCTTCGGGCTAGGTTGGTTGTTCTGAGGCTGCCACAGGTATCATTTAGGCAGATGGCTCTTTTGTGACCAGCCAACCAGTGAGTGAGGAGGCTTCATTCCCTCATGCACACTTCTTCATCTGCTTATGCACACTTTTACACACACACACACACACACACACACACACACACACACACACGAGACGTATAGTCACACACAACCCCACACAGACGCATACCCTCCTAGTTATGTATCCCTGAGCATACCCACACAGGCACACAATTACACATAGGTGTATACCTATATAGACTTGTACTCAGATCCAAGTGCACCCTCACAAGTGTCCCTTGCTCATACTCATGCACACTTACATGTTTGCAAACACAGGGCCCCCTGGCGACCTGGACTCGGAGCTGTGTTCTGGACCAGTGGGGGCTTTGGTATAGAGATACTGACATGGCATGGGGATAATTTGTGAGGGACAACAAAACCACAGCCCCTAGAGAGTTGCTCTCATTCCTGGAATCAAGACAAGGGGAAGTGACCCCAAGACGAATTCTTTATGTTCTCATCGGTCACATGGTGTTGCTGGCCCTGCATACCGGGAATCGGGAATCGCTGTCTGTGAATTGGCCAAATCCCAGCCTGGGAGCCAGGATGAGCTCATGTGGGGGAGGGGCTGCAACCCTCAGCCTCATCTGATCCATTAGCTGCAAGGAAGAGCCCTGCCTGTACGGCCCCAGCTCTGCAGTGGGAGATGACTGTGTGGGGTGGGGGCAGGCAGTGGAGCACAG
The DNA here is from genome assembly GCA_019843815.1 of Montemys delectorum. Taxonomy (NCBI): domain Eukaryota; kingdom Metazoa; phylum Chordata; class Mammalia; order Rodentia; family Muridae; genus Montemys; species Montemys delectorum. Next base: position 18,921 of record JADRCD010237291.1, on the reverse strand, counting down.
GGCCACTGGTCTTCTGTGATTTGAGCACCGTATTTGCTCTTCATACCAGGGCACTGGAGTCTCCAGACTTTCAGCTATGCCCAAGTGGGGCTCTTCCCCCAAGTGTGCCCCCTCCTGCTTTCCTGACCTCTCTTAATGAAGGTCACATTAGCTCCTGATCATATCATAATTGTAGCTCTATCATTTAGAAGCTTAGCTTCCTCTACATGTTGCCTCTCTCTTTCCAAGAGGTTTTACCTGTCCCTGTTAGAGGGGCTGTTGCGTGGTGAAAGTGAGCAGAACCCCATGAAGGGTCAGGTCTGGGAAGGCTACCGACAGTCTAGAGTGGCTCACTATGGGACTCTTGGTATGTTGTTTGCCTCGATTCTCCCCAACAAGGACTACTCAGATCAGGAGGTGGAGTGGGCACGGGAGTTTCTGTGAAACCGAGTGTTAGAAATGAAAACTCTGGGGTGCCGGCATTTTCAGCACCCAGATGTGGACAGTTCCCCACAGCTTCTGGGCTCACTCTTGCCTCTGGGCTAGCCCTGAGCTAGTAGTCCAGGGCACACTGGCTGGGGCATCTCAGGGTACTCATCCTTTCTGAGCTGTCTCTGCCTGATCCCAGCCTGTGAGCTTGCTAGGACAACAAACTCACAGAGGAAGGCCTTGACCCTTGCTAGGAAGCAACATGCGAGCTCTTCCCCTGTGTCCCTGCGTCCTCAGAACTCTGGCTTACTCTGGCTTCAGGGGGACAGCTCTGGCTACATCATGAGTCTGAAGCCAGATGAGAGCAATTAACTTATGAGTCACAGCTAGTTAATTAAAATGTTTTCTTGCTAATGGTTGCTGGGCACAACTTGGAACGAGGGGCAACTGCAGAGATTCCATCTATTCGGGGGACTCCCTGGTCTGAAAACCATACTACTGAGCTTCTAATATGCCCCCCGCTGGCAGGAGCCCCTCTCATGAATCATTAATGTGGTGTGTAGTTGCCATTTTGATATGTTAATAATTAATAATGACATGCTAATAATTGCTAGTGTGGCTGTGGTTATTGCTGCTGTCTGAATTCTCCCCAGGAAGCAGTGTCGTCCGGCTCTGGGATGAGGCGGGGACAGCTCAGGAAGGATGAGCAGTTTGCCCAAGGGCAGTTAGGATGCTGTGGAGCCCCTAGTATTGAGTGATGCTGAAGTTGCTGGAGGAAGAGCCTGTGACCTTCAGGAGTTATCTAGCACCAAATGGCGTCATGAGCCAGATATATCCAGAAAGGTTGAGTCAGTCTCACTCTGTAGCCCTGGATGGCCTTGAATTTGCCCATGTAGACCAGGCTGGACTTGAGAGTACAGGTAGGCATTGCTATGCCTAGCATTAGGTAACTTGTGTGCAGAAAGGAATGGTGTTAAGGCTCGGCAAAGGTCAGGTCAGAGTACAGGGGGCTCTGGGTTACTAACAGGAGCAGTCCTGTGAGGAAAAGCTTCAGCATTTTCAGTGTCTCCAATTCTTTCATCATCTGCGGAATGGATGCAGGGTTGTGTCACCTTGCAGAGGACTCAGAACTGGCAGGCTCACAGCCCTTGGCAGAAGCCGGCACTTGGAGTGGCTGTTATGGGTTATTGCTCTCTAAGGGTTTGCCTCATTTCTTTCCTTGGAAAATACTTACAGAAATGGCCATGTTCCCCAGAAGCACCCACTCCACCTGGAACCCCACACTTCATCTGTCGGGGACAGGGACAGCACTGGATCCCCTGGGCTTGAAGGGTCTAGGATATTGCTCAAAGTAGAACCCTATATCTCTGGGAGAAGATGAAGGAACCTCTCTATCAATCCCTCCCAGTCAACCCTGGAGCTCTCTCTATAGCCCTCAAGTGGGGTTAGGTGTCTGTTAGCACCCAGGAGCTCCAGAGGGGAGCTGGAAACGGGGGGGGGGGGCATGTCCTATGAGTTTAGTTTATTTTAAAATAGTTTCTAGGTTGGAGCATGTTGTGAACAGGAAAGTCATGGGCCCTGAACAAATCCACTCACGTGGGTGACAGTCTCCCTCCATAGTAACCTTCTCAACAGAGCATTGACACTTGCTCTATTCCATCCATAAGAGACTGAGGCTCAGACAGGTTCAATGACTTCCTAGGTCATATAACCACAAATAAGCCAGGTAAGCAGAAGATTCCAGAACCAGAGTATACCAGGCACCCACACCTTCTACTTGACAGCTGTGGAGGATAGTGCATGACTTCCACAGGCTCCCAGCCAGCAGTGATCCTGTGGCACTCTGACCCTTCCCCTTCCACATCCAACCTGCCTCCCTGTGGCAGCTCTGTCTCTTTGCCATTGCTGTCCTAGGCTCTTCTCTCTCTATCCCTTGCTCTCTTTCTGTGTCTGACTTTCTCTACCTCTGGATTTCCTGACATGCTTACCAGAGATCCAGAGAGTATAAAGTCCATCTTCACTGAGCACCTGTGCTCACCGGAGCTCACTCAGCATCTTACGTGTATCTTACCTGTATTCACTGTCTTCGACCTTAGGGACTAACTCTTGTGGGCTATGATTTGGTCCAAGCTAGATGTAGAGAAAAAAAGCCTTGGAACTTGCATTGCTCCCTCTGGGAGTTTTCTCAGCATGGCCTCTCACTGTTTCTCCTCCCTTACAGTAGAATTTTGATGCCCAAGGGGCCTTGGGCAGCCTTTGTCCCAGATCCACTAGGCTTACTGAGAGAAAGGTGTGAGAACTTAGGTTCAATTAAAGTGGAGACACTTCTCCCTAATGGTTGCCTTTCATCTGCTCTTGGAAGAGATTTCCAGGCAAATGTGTCTTGGGCAGAAGCCATCTACATGGAGGGGAAGGGGTTACTGTGCAGGAGATCTGCATTCCCTAGCTCTGGGGACAGCCACAGACTCTGTTGGCTCAGTACCAGGGCATGCTTCCAGGTTGGCTTCAAGCTCCCTGGGGCATGCAAGTGGCAAAAGGGGATGTTCTATAGCTCTGGCCACAAGCCTGTGTATATACACTGTATGGTTGTCCCATCCCCTACTTAGACATGTTCCCACCTGAACATAGAGTTCCCAGTCTGGAGGAGGCTCCTGGGCCGGAGTTCCTGGCCCAGTGATAGTAGGCCTATGGATTTCTTACTTTGAATCAAGGCCTCAGTTGTAGCTTCTAGGTCATCACATAAACTTTTCCTGGGGTGATATGAATAAATGTCTGTTTACTATGGATCGGGTACCAATGACAACAACCCAAGACACAATCCCTCCCCAACCTGAACTCTGTGAGTTTGTTGGGTTGCATGAGTGAGGGGTTATTTACAGAATGAGCAACTTAGAGACAGCTGCAAACTGTAAAGTACATGGATAAGGATTTGTAGAAACAGCATCTTTGGAGCTCCCTGCTCAACTTGCAGGCAGTTCCTTGCAAGATTCCTCACTCCCCAAGACTGCCCACTGCATACGGAACCTTAGGAAGGGGCTTTGTGTGTCTTGTACGTCTGGTGAAATTCCTAGTCTTAGGAGCCCCCCACTTCCTCTTTCTTTTCCAGGAGGGAGTGTTTCAAGTTAGAGGAGGCAGTTACAAGCCCGGGAATCACCTGCCTTTTTGGTGTGTAGGATGCTGATATGGCTCCCTCCAGAGTACCCAGAGCTAGGGCGACTGTTCTGAAGGTGCTGTGGGGCAGGAAGTCGTTGGTTCCATTTTGTTGCCTGCTTCTCGCTGGTTTGAGTGCTAAGCCAAGGAAATGTCTAGGCTTGGAAAGCTCAACTCAGCAGGACAGAAGTTCCACAGGAGGCACTGGTCCCACTATGGGTACCCATATGGCTTCTCCACAGATCGATGAGGTTGTCTAGTACTTAGAGTTGGTCAGGTCTCAGGGAGACCTGCACTCCTCTCTCTGGGAGTTGCCCACAAGTGTCCTTTGAATCCTTAACTTCAGTTCCTGATGCTTTGGGCATCTGATCTTCTCAAGAAGAAGCCGAAGGGACTTCTGACAGAGTGGAATCAGAGGGAGTGAGTATGTGCTGTCTGAGACTCAGGTCCACACAGCCAGGCTATCAGCTCAAACTTCTTGGTACCCCACAGCCTCTTGAGGAAGTTTTCAGATAGCAAAATTGCTCCTGATACATTGTGGTGCCCACCCCAACCCTTACCAGCCCGACTTGTATCCTTTGAGACTGCTAGGTTAGGGGAAGCCCACTCATGTCTCCATTGAATAAGTGACCAGGGGTGTTTGAAGGCTAGACCATGGCTGGGACTGGAGTGGAAATGTGGAGCGGATATTGAGTGAACCAGAGGAAAGGTATGTGATTTAGGGGAGTCTTCTTTGTTTTAAGACAGTGTCTCTTGGGCTTTGAAACCAAGTCTCTAAGGACAGAAAGGGATGTGGTAGTCTCAAGTTCTTCCAGCTCTGTAGAATTGGGGAAGAAAGTGGCCTCCGACTATGGGACAGTTCCCAGATCTCTCCTTCCCCCTAACTAAATTCATGTCTTATTTCAGTCTTTGTCCCTGTGTGAGTCAGACCTTTCCAGAGAAACAGAGGCAACAGGGTCTCTGTCTATACCCATTCATTTTTATCCATTCATTATTGATCTATTCTCTGTGGTCAGTCTACAATCTATCTGTCTACCTATCTGTTTGTCTGTCTATAGCTATGTATCTATGTATCTATCTATGTATCTATCTATCTATGTATCTATCTATGTATCTATCTATGTATCTATAGCTATGTATCTATGTATCTATGTATCTATCTATGTATCTATGTATCTATCTATGTATTATGTATCTATCTATCTATCTATCTATCTATCTATCTATCTATCTATCTATCTATGTATCTGTCTGTCTATCTATCATCTATCCATCTATCTACCTACATATGGGCTCTGTGTTAAGTGTCTTTAGCATATGAAACACTCAGCATCAGCCAGAGGGGGTGTGAATGTCAGCTGAGCACCTTGGGCAGATAGGTTGACACATAAGACTGACTATAACACTCTCTCCTAGTGATGGGGAGAGGGTGTCTTCCAAATCCTACTCAGAGACTGAGGCTTTTAATAGTCCAGGAATTAGGTCAAATTTTCTGCCCAGTTTTTCCAGGAGGCTTAAGACTCAGTACTGATGAGATGCAGGTGTGTCTGTGAGGCCTGGGTGTGAGGAAGCCTGCAGGCATAGCTGTTCCTGGACAGGCACCCGTGTTCCACCCATGCTCAGCCCTTCACTTTCTAGGAAGCCCTTGTGGCTGGGCCTGGCCCTGTGCCAAGAACAGGTAGCATAGCGTCTTTCTGGATTCATGATCCAGTGGGGAATCAGGTAACCCCCAGGAAACCTACATAGGAAGGCCAGGTCACAGTGGGGTTCCCGAGGAGCCTTATTTGCCTTTTGTTCAAGGAGGCTCCCCTGAAGGAAGGAGCGTGTAAAATGAGATTCAAGGGGCTGAAATAGGGGGACTCCTCCCTACTAACCTCAGGCCTGCTATCTACCTAGGGGTTGGAGTATCTGACAGACCATGGGGCTTTGTGTAAATGTGCCCTATTATACACTAGCAGCACATCTCTGCAGGATGCTGGGGCCCATGGACACAGCACTGGATTTGCCCAGCCTGAATATCCAGGCAACCAGACAGCATGTTGGTGGTAGGTGTGCTTGAACCTGACAGGCAGTTCCAAGGACCCAGGCTCTGTAAGTTTTCATTGAGCTCATATGACAAGGAGATCTGTGGGAGGCTTAGTCAGGGTTTCTATTGCTTTGACGAAGCACCATGACGAAAATGCAAGCTGGGGAGGAAGGGGTTTGTCTGGCTTACATTCCAGATAGTAGTCCATTATTGGAGAGAGTCAGGTCAGGAACTCAGGCAGGGCAAGAACCTGGAGGCAGGAGCTGATGCAGGGGTCATGGAGGAATGCTGCTTGCTGGCCTGCTTCCCATGGTTTGCCTAGCTTGCTTTCTTACAGAACCCAGGACCACCAGCCCAGGGATGGCACCACCCACAATGGCCTGAGACTTCCCTCTATTGATCACTAATTGAGAAATTGTCCTACATCTGGATGTCTTGGAGGCATTTCCTCAACTGAGGCTCCTTTCTCTGAGATGGCTCTAGCTTGTGTCAAGTTGATGCACAAAACCAGCCAGTACAGAGGCCAAGGGAAGCAGGGATGGTCTACTGGAGAGAGGTATCAACTCATCTGGGCCAGACAGAATGAATGGAAGGAAGCTTTAAAACTGGAGAGGGAGGGTGTCAAAGCAAGAGTGATTCTGCAGAACACACAGTCCACATAGGCACTCCTCAAACACCTAAAAATATGTCGTGCTCCCCACAAACACATATTTTTCTTTTCTTTTTTCTTTTCAAACACATATTTTTCACAAGCACATGTCCTACAAACACATCCCACAAGAGTACAGTTTTATGTTGTAGAACTCTTCCCTAAGACCAATTGGGAATGAACTGCACAGAGTAACTCCATTTTGTCCTAGGTATAGCTGATTTCACCCAACTGTTCCCGTGTTCTGTGGACAACAAGCTGCTAAACAGAACATTCTCATGAAGTCACATCTGTAGTTTCAGGGGAGTGGAGTGTTCATTGTTTTATAACATAAATCTAAACCAAACTGGTTTAATCAAATTAACTGAAAAATTTGAAACTTCTGCCCTCTGGCAGTCCTTTAGTATGGTGTAGGTGTGATTTTGGGGATTTATAAACCCTACCCCACACCTCTCAGGGGTTGGGAGTTCTATCAGGCGTGAGCCTGCTCTCAACTGCCAGAAAATAAAGGACTCTTAATCTGGTCTTTATAGAGTGGCTTTTTTTCTGTATCTCACATGGTTACAACAATACTTGTCCATGCATGGCCCATAAGCACACACACACACACACACACACACACACACACACACACACACGCACCATAAATAACACCCTCCGTATAATGCATACCCCACAAGCAATACCATAGTCAAATACACCTCCACTACATGTTTGCATCCACATCCACAAGCACACCCTCAAAGACATGTCATGAGCAAGGCATATACAGCCCTGTGCACTCACCCCAGGCACACATCACACAGTGCATGCTTGTCTCTCCCAAGTAGAGTCTATCAACTACACTGACATAAGGAGCTGGCTGCCATTTACAACTGGACAGGTAAGGTTTGGTGCAATCATATGACTTCAGCCTGTGCCATCCAGGATGTTCTCTGCTCAGGTCCATCTTTTTCTGACTCTGCTGTGGCTGGGTCTTGACTGTTGCTTTGACAGGACTTAGAACCACTTAGTAGGCACACCACTGGGTATGTCTGCTGGGGTGTTTCCAGAGAAGTATAAGAGGCAAGACCCATGTGAGTATGGGTGACATCATTTCATGCAATGGGGTCCTGGAATGAGACAGCAGAGCAACCAGCACTCGTCTCTCTCTGCTTCCTGGTTGTGGGTAAACTGTGATGAGCTGCCTCATGCTCCTGTCAGGTTGCTTTTGCTGCCATGAAAGGCAGGACCCTCAAATCACAGGCCAAAATAAAACTTTTCTTCTTAAGCTATTTTTGTTGGGTCTTTAATCACAGAAATGGGTGAGGGGTAACTAAAACACGAATAAATGGATTCACTTGTGGTGGGTCCACAGAGCATGAGCAGCTTGTTTCCAGCACCACGGAGAGCAATTGAGGGGTGTTCCTTGGGTGCTGATCCTACCGGGGTGGGGGATGCTCTGAGCTCTGGCAGACAGATGGGCAGAGGGCCAGGTCAGCCTGGGCTTGCAGATCATTTTAAGGATAGTTTATGCTTCTTTCTGTCAAGACAGAAAGCATTGCAGGGGCTTAGGTAACAGCTTCTTGGGCACTGACTGATACGAGACAAAAATGGACAGTCTCATTTGGGGCATGAATAACCAATTTCTTACAAATACTCCAGGGTTTTGAATCAAGTTTTCCGGTAAGAATGACCTCATCAAATTCATCTTCTGTGGTATTTTGTGAGAAATTCGTTCTATCCTGGCACCGACCGCTGAGGCAGGCTTCCTCCCTGAAACCCCCCCCCCCCCGCCCTCCCACACACACGTTAAAGGGGAGACTAAAGCAGAGGGAGGGAGTTAAAGATAAGGCTGAAAAGCAAGCAGGTAGAGGGGATGGATTCAGAGTCCATCTCAAAGCTGCTCTCTGCAGCCACCTGTCAGTGACCAGCCTGTGAGAGGGGCTCAGGGTTTCTCAGCTCTTGGGTGCTTGGGTTTCACGGTTGGCACTGAGCATCCACTCAGAAACATGGAAATATGGTGAGGTGGTCTCATGTAAGGATTTTTTCAAAGAGCCCGTTTCCCCTGTATCTCTACCACAGGGATTAGAGCTGTCCTGTACCAGAAACAAACAAGCAAACGAACAAACAACCACAAGTAGCTTGGAAGCCGTCTGAGAGCAGAGAAGTCTTCCATCCATGGTGGATTTGCCTGCATAGTTGACTGTCCGTGACAGTCAGATGGGTGTGGACTCAGATCCAAGACATCACAATACCCCTGTTCCCACCATGAAGGATCCCTGGCTGGTATCCTGAGCAGGGCTATCCCAAACAATTCCACTGCAGTCACATGAGCTGATGCTGAGAGATCCAGCAGTGGCTAGAGGCTGGGAGGCCAACGTCGCCTCTCCTGGACTCTGTAAAGACGGGCCTCTCGGGAGTTCAAGGATTCTCCATGACATTCGAGCGAGTAAGCAGAAAGCCACATATGTCTGTTTCAGAGTGGATCCAGCCCATGGCTGGGCAAGGGATTCTTAAAGTGGTAGTCTTAAAGCTGAGGCCCTGCCCTGGGATACAATGACCTTGGCCTTGCAGGCTCAGCCTTATTGGGTGTCTGCGTCTGCCTGATACATTCATCCACCACTTCTGCTAATGTATTTGTACCAGCTTGAGGAGTGCCTGACAGAAGGAAGCTGCTAAGGAACCTCATTGGCCCCTATAGGGGAAGTGAGTCCTCCAGGCGGATGGGACCATGTGAGAGACTTTGGGACAAGTGAGCATAGGGAACTGTCTGTACCAACTTCCTCCAGCCACATGACAAGCTGGGGGCACAGGTGGCAGGTTCTTCTCTGCTTCTTTCATTTTGTATTCAGTCTGGAGGTAGGGGGGATCCCATTAAGATTGAGGGTCAGAGCCAGGAGACCTCCTTGCTTTTGGAGATCTGAGGCAGGATGAGGTTGGCTCAGGCCTGACGTGGAAACTTCTAGTTTCTTTGGAAAGTCAGTTATGTCAAATGATGTTTTGCTGGGGCACACAGGCGAGAGTATGTTTTGCTAAAGCAGACAAACACCTGAAAGGATGTTTGATAAAGGAGTATAAATGTGGCCTCGCTGACAGTGGGATACAAGCACTGAACATTGGTTTGGTTTGCTCTGTCTTTATCATCTTCGCTAACGACGCCCATGTATTGGCTCACCTTACATGATGCTGTTGAGCTCAACTTGTGGTAACACTTTCACCGAGAGAAACTCACCCAAGAACTGCTCATGAGGTTCCTGCAGCAGCTTGCCGCTTCAGTGGCCTTGCCTCAGGCTGGTTAGTGAGCCTGGCCATTTCTTCCTGGTTTGAACCTGGTGTCTGCCTGCCTAGAGGACTGGTCAGCAGCTGCTGAGTTGTACTTGGTGTTTGCTATGGGACTGAACTGCTGCCAAAGAAGATTGAGCTCACCCCCAAAGAGCCATGGCTGAACAGGTCCACTTCCCCCATCCTAATAACTTTTCTCTTCTACTACCTCTATTGGGTTGTGGGCTAGAGGAGAGGTTGAACCCTTATTAAAAGTAGGTTGCAAAAGAAATTTATGTCTACACAGGCCCCGTTCCATAGGAGCTAGCACTGAGCAACGTCAGGGAACCCACACAAAAGGCAAGGGACTTTGAATAAATGAACAATCCAGAAAATGGCAAATACTCCAGAACCAAGCTTGGAACCTGGGGTGAATGTGTCACATGAGCTATACAGCCATACAGCAAGTCATGGTCACATGGCCTATGCACACATGCACATGTGTAGATGTGTGCCTATGCACAGCAGGCCAGGGGCAATGGAAGTTTCATTGGGTGTAAAATATTGAATGTGAAATAGCACCCAGCTTACATATGTATACCAGAGGAGCACATGTGTACACACATGTAGACATACTCCTGCATGTGTGACACTCTATGCATGAGTGCATGCACACTCAGGTACACAATTCATGCATGTCAACACTCATATACACATACATGCACACACACAGACACACACACAAATACTCCAAAACAAACTTGAATTTGCGAATTCGGTGCTCTGATCCTGATGAGTCTTGATATTCATATTTTGTCTCAGTTTCTTCTCTGCTTGATGTAGGTGTCGGGGTTGGCATGGTGACTAGGTGGAGCCTGAGTGCAAATATGCAGAGCTGATAGCACTGAGTCTCAGACCCAGAGTTCAAGGCAGCAGGTGAGACACAGGTCAGGACAGTACAGGGCCAGGTACAGAGCTGATTGTAGGAGGATGGGACTGCACAGCCCTGCAGGAGGCTCTGGCTGTGGTTCCACTAGTGGCTATCTCCCAGCAAAGCCAGAGATGACCAAGACACAGAAGGAGGGATGGGACACAGGCCAGGAGTATGCTCACCCTCCCTCATCCTGCCAGGTAGCTCTAATATGGCCTAGTGAATAATTCAACAGATATACTCAGACAGAAGGGGAGCCACGGGTGCCAGACCAGGCCAAGGGTGAGCAAGGCATGGCTTGAGGAAACCTCAGGATGTGGCTGGGCCCTACAACAGGAAGAGCCCTGTCTGGCCTCCTAGACCCTTCCCACCCACATCCCTGGCACTTTCTGAGACTTTTGTGATACTGGTTATGTGCCATGCGTGTCTAGACAGGGTTCCCTGCCCTAGGATACAGCATACTACCACCCTGGCTGGGCACTCTGGAGGAGAAGTGACCAGGACTCATGTCCCACTGCTCTAGTCCATCTTTCTACCTGACATGAGTTCTCTAGAAGAAAATGTTACAAAGCACCAAACAAAACGGGATCTCCCACAGTTCCCTCAGAGGGTATGGGAACAGTAAGATGATAGATCAGGTGGCCCCGAAGGCCCATGTCTTCCAGTGTTCATGAGCATTGACTGGAGGTGGCTGCATGGAAGGAGGGGAACCCAAATTCTCTAGAGTCCTAAAGAAGCACATCTTATCTACTTTCCATTTGCTTCCTCAACCTTTGCCCTTGAACCCTCCACAAAGATGTCTCTCAAATTCCAATCCCTGTGGAACATAGGCTCTGAGTATGCTGCCGGACATCAGAGCTGGCAGGTCCTGCAGGAAGCGGCCACAGCCAGTCATTCATAAGAACCAAGGCTCCTCCTGTGGCATTAAGGGAACAAGGTAGGCTTCATAGGACCAGATGGAACGACGGAGCACTGAGCGTGCCGGGCTTGGGGAGGGGAGAGCTTCTTATAGCTTTACTTCAAGGTGACAAATAGAATCCCAATCTCAAGTCCCCCCCCACCCATAGTGTTCCTGAAACATTCGGGCCTATGTAAGGGGGTCACTCTGAGCTGTGCCCTTGCAGAGCCTGTGACCCTCAGTGAGAAAGAAGCTGGAACAAGAAGCCATGGACATGTCTGCCAATTTTGGGTGCCCTGCATTCCCCCAAATCTCAGTCTCCTTCAGCTTGGAACCCTGACACCCAGAGTTGGGGTACCTGAAGCTCGGGTTCCCGCTGATGACATGAGTGGCTGAGACTTCTAAGACTTTCTACTTCTAACCTCCTCCAGGTGAGATGCCAGCTCAGCAGACAGTATGAAGATCCCTGCATCCCCCCAAAAGGACTAAAAGTGTGTTACAGCTCAAGAGAAGAAAGGGGGTATGTTTTTATCTCCCGGGGAGGTGTCCACAGGAGAAGCCCCTGGTCAGTCAGAGGTTAGGAACAGTGAGGAGACTCCTGCAGAGCCTTTCCTGTGGTGTCTGAAGAAGGAAGACAGAGCTAACACTTCTGGACCAGTCGCTTTGCATGAGCCCAGCCAGCCTGGTGCAGGATCCTGGCCTGGGAGAGTAGCACAACTGGGCAGCCACAGCCTAGAGTAAGTGGCCGGAGAAGGGGTGAGACCGCAGTTAGCCTTTGGATGTCTGTAGAAATTGGCCAGCACTGGAAGAGGCTGTCCCTCAGGGTTAGCAAGGCCTTGTATATTAAAGCATCAGAAACGTGTGGTTAATACAGATGGTACAGATGAAAATTAAAAGGTGGAAAGTAAACTAAAATGTGTGGTGTGCAGACAAAGGGGCACTTAAATACATCCAATTTAGTCATTAGCTAATCAAGTATTAATTCCTTAACTGAGGAAAATAAAAGATCACAGGGCTAGGCACAGTGGTGTATCCCTATAATTCCAGCTCTTGGGAAGGGAAAGTCAATCTCAAGTTATTCTCAGCCGCATATCAAGTCCAAGACCAAGCTAGACTACTTGAGACCCGCTCTCAAAAATCAACTAAATAAACAAGTAATCATAGATCAATAAGCCAGGAGTAAGCAGAGACTGGTAAGAAAAATTCAGTGTAAGCAGAAAGTAGGAGATAGTAGTGATCAGAGCAGAACCGGTAAGCTAGAAAGGAGAAAGACCTAGGGAAGATCAGTCTACTCAAGATCAGTGAGGCAAACTTCCACTCAGTCTACGGAGGGACAGAGGTTTTATCAGAGCAGCCGTAGCTGGAGAGATGGGCTGGAGGCTTTGAGGCAGGCTATACGATTTTTACCAGGACCTTAGAATTAACGTAACAGAAGAATTTCCTTTCCAGCTGAGTCTCTGGATTTGGTCACCTGGGTAAAAATTTTAAAAAGCAAATAAAGTGAGCAGGGTTGGTATAGTGTAAGCAGGACTCTGGCTCCAACCTCACCGTATTAAAAAGGAGGGCCAGCCCAAGTGGTTTGTGTCCATGAGTTCCAAGACACAAAGGGCCTGTTCCTTTCATGATGAATTAACTTTTTGGAAGACCCATTAAGATCCAGATCAGTGAGGAAGTAGCTCTGTCTCCAGGATGTCTTGTTATGGTCTCCATGATCATGCTGGAAATTCAAACTCTACCTCCTTGGCTCCTAGAAGCAGATGTAAAAGGACTAGTGTGTGTGTGTGTGTGTGTGTGTGTGTGTGTGTGTGTGTGTGTGTGTATGTGTATGTATGCATGTGTATGTGTGTGTGCATGTATGTGTATATGTGTATGTGTGCATGTGTGTATGTGTGCATGTGTGTATTGTATGTATGTGTATGTGTGTATGTATGTGTGTGCATATATGTATGTGTGTATGTATGTGTGTATGTATATGTGTGTGTGTACGCATGTTTGATGTGTATATGTGTGTGTATGTGTGTATGTGTGTATGCATGTGTGATGTGTACATGTGTGTGTATGTATATATGTGTGTGTGTGTGTATGTATGTGTGTGTGTGTGTGTGTACACAAAGCACATCCATTGCAGTTATTGGTTGTCCTGGGGCTGGCACTTATTGCACACTATCTTTCTTCTGGAAGGTAGTCACATTTTCCTGGTTCTGAGTGTACTTGAGCACTGGAATGCCCAACACAGAACTGGGTCTAGCCTCTTAACATTGGAGAACACATAGCTTTGTTGGGCTAGTGGGTCATCCTGAATTCTAGTGTGTCTGAAATGGACTTTCCAACATCAGATTTGTTCTCAGAGCTTGTGTTGGGCCAAATGTCCCTCCAAGAGCCCTGTGTAGGCCCACATGTAGACAAAGGGGCCTTCTCCTCTCCTAGGACTCCATTTCTTGCCTATGAGCTCTGCTGGCCAGGAAAATGGGAATCTTATCAGATTTCTCTGTGGGCACTGTCTATCCCTTTGTGGGGGCTCAGTCCTGAGTTTCTCTGCCTTCACAATGTGCCTGTTTTACAGAGTTTTCAAGAGCCATGAGCACCCTATTCATTCCTTAGAGTGGGTGGCTCACACCACCTTGACAGAGTTTGCACATGAGGATAAAATACCACCATCGTTCTGAGGATTCCTGGCGGAGCCCTCCGTGAAGCCAGATCAAGTGTTGCCCCAACTGGGTGCCAGATAGTAGGAAGTGCCAGAAACTGGGGATATAGGGAAAGCTACAATGAACTCTGTGGGGTACAGGTTGGCACTGTCTCTTGAGCAGAAAGGAGGGTCACTAGCTGGTGACAAGCAGTCACCCTGTGCAATAGGGAGCTTGTGCCCATATGGTGACACGGTGACTTCCTTTATCATGTCAATGACAGGGAGACATCCTCAGGTGCAGGCATTGGTGGGGCGGCTGCTTTCTCACTATGTCTTGGAGCAGCAATTGAGACATCTCTGAACTCTTAGGTCCAGACCCCTCTACCATCATACAATTTGGTCACTCAGAGTTGAGACAGGAGGACTGGGGCCTGTCCAGTATGCACACAGCACTCCTGAACCAGCTGAACTGCCTTAGATGGAATAGTCCTTGTCAGACGTTGAGTCTCCTCAGTACTTTGTCCTGGAGATAGCTGATTAAGGGAGAAGCCGATGAGCTCAGAGCTGGTGTGGGCAGTCTGGTCGGATGAGGTGACTGGATGGGGAGAAAAGGATGGGCTGGAGGCCCCACACCCACACCTGCTGTCAAGCATTGACAGGAAGGAGCCTGAGGCATATGCACAGAGACAGCTTAATGGTTTTGGGGTAAAATGTCTTCAGAACATGCTGGGCTGGGAAAGACTTGAGGGAACCATGGTGGCCCTGCAGTGGCAGCTACTGACTAGGACTGATGGATTAAACAGACACAACAATGACCACAGACTCAGATGCCCCTCGCCCAGCTCCCACCCAGCCCTCGGGGGACTATGGGTACTCTCTAAGGGAGAGCCCATCAAGCAAGGTCTCCAATGCTCTGCCTGGCCCCATGCCTCCTTACCTAGAGCCCACCTTCCTTGTGAGGCCCTCCCAAGATCTGCAAGCAGGACCACCAGAAAACACCAGGTAGAGCAAGCCAAAGAGGTGAGATACACTGGCTATATAAGCCACGTGTCCAGGGAAGGTCTATTGTCAACTTGGTTTGGAAGGTTCACATAGGATTTGGGGACCCAGAAAGAGACCAACATGCCAGCCTGGTCTCTCAGACAGAGGAGGGCTTTAGCCTTGGCCAACTCCCATCAGTAGTCGCCACCCTCTGCATTCGGAGCTTGAAGTCCACATACTGCCAGGCGATGCTACTAGCAACTGAGAGGTGCAGCTCATTTCCAACCCATGAAGCAAGCATACCCCCTATCCTGCCGAACGCCATTCTACTTCTTGATGAAGATGAGGAGGTTTGGAGTCAGGCAGCTCTGCCCAGATCTCCTCCACACCATCCACAGGCCTGTGTGCATGCATTCCACCTGCTAAAAAGATTCTTTGGGACCATCGCTGTTCACGTTGGGGCTAGGTGTCTGACACTGGGATGCAGGGCTAGGAGTTAGCTTGAGTGATGTCCACCTATGGATGGTGGATGGTGGAGGGGGAAATGCCCTGAGATGGGCTTCCCTGAAAGCCCCATTGCCTGGAATGGCAATCCCTTTCCTAAATCAATGAAGGTTGTAATGCCAGGCTCCTTTGAGTAGAGAGCATGAGGACAAGGCCATTTCTAGAAATTCTCTTGTGACCAGCCCAGGATGCAGGTGGAGTTCATGTGCTTCCTGTTAAGATCAGACACAGAACAGTGAGTCTGAATGTCTATAGAGGAGAGTTGGGGCATTAGAGGGCCCTGGATCTCTGAACAACAGGAAGATACGTCAGAGAGCCCAGCATCTTTGAAAACACCATGAATCCAGAGCCTGCAGGTCTTAGCATCTTTCTCATAGGATAGCCCTGCTGAATTCAGAGCCATCCTGGAGGCCATAGCACTGCCCACTGGGGCAGGTCCTTGAAACCTTCTTCCCCATCACGACCTGGTTGATGGGCAGATTGACCTGCTGGGTAGTCTAGGAAATGTAACCATTTTTACAAAGTTGCAAAGAAAGTCCCCTCATCTGGAAAGTTACTTTTCACATCTGAATAAAGCTTTTTAAAAAACAGGAAATGGCTGTTTGAGCAACAAATAGCACTCTCAGAGGCACCTCTATGTAGATGTGTGACTGAGTTCATTTTTATTTGTTTTGACAGGCTCTTGTTATGTATCTTAGGCTGGCCTAGAACTTGGGGAAACCCTCTGGCTTCAGCCTCCTGTGCACTGGGATTACAGGTGTGGACCACATCTGGCTCCTCATTTGATTTTAAGCAAACGGAAGGCAGGATATGGAATCCCAAAAGAAACGGATATTGCTGGGTGGTGATTGAGGCACACAGAGGCTGAAATGGGCCAAGGTTCAGGGAGAAGGAAGAAGAGGGAGAAAGCCACTGATTTAGCCATTAAGAAAATTTTGTGGAATTTATATTCGTAGGAATAGCAGGCTCCAATGATCAGCATCTTATGATTCAGGCGGGTGGGTGATGTGTGGGTCCTGCTGTTCCAGGGATTTTCCTCCCACCCCATCTCGAGCTGGGAAGTGCTGGGCTGGGGGCCAAGGAAACACTCTGGCTCTGACAGCGGCCTCATTTTTAGCTGGTATTATTTCATTAGCAGCTTTACTCAGCCGGCTGGCAGCACCCCAACCCAGCCACCAGCCTATGCCCCAGCTACAGGCTTGCAGAGCTCTGCCTGAATCCTCATTTACATACCCAGCCAGTGTGCTCCCCATTCCCAGCATCTCCTTTACTAAGCATTCTAGAATGCCTCACCCTTCCAGGCTCAGCCCCAGGAGAGACATCAAACAGTTCCAACCCTGGGAACCTGGGAATGAGCATTAGAGTGGGTAATGCATGGGCTATGCTATGGACTGAGGTGGCTGACTGGAGGGTGTCCCAATGAAGGCTATGGGATAAAGCCTGTTTTCTGACAGGAGAGATTCTCCAAGCCCAGCAAGCCGAAGACCTCAAGGGCCTGCTCTCTATCAGTCACTGTCCACACTAATTTTAGGTGATGTAGTTTCCTCCTTAAATAGCATCTAAAGGAACTGGCAAGTTGCCACCTCCTGAAACAAGCCCTTGATGCAAACAGGCCTCACATACGTCACACTCCAAGTTAAACATTAATGCGCCCACTTGGAGCCCAAACATAGGACCTGCCTGTCCAGCAAGGTGACAGGGCTTATTGCACAAACTCACTCTCTGCTTTAATCCTTTCTCACCTGGAAAATTACTGCAGAGCACAAACATGGCGTACAACTCATGGAGACTGGCTGAATCGATAACAGCTCATAAACATTAGAAAGGGGCTTCAGTGGCATCTCCTGTCATAGCTACACACACAATAAAGGTCTGCGGCCACTAGGGAGATGGTGTCTATAGGGACATTTGGTTGGAAGGAGTAGTCCAGATTCTATCTTAAAGGATACAATCTTTAATTGCTATACATACACATACACACATACATAAACACACACATACGCATATACATCTACATACAAATATACATATGCACATACACATACACATACATACACATACACACACACACACACACAGAGACACACACACAGACACATACATATATGGACATCTGATCAGCTACTGCACCTTTGAGGATAGGGATGTCTGAATGTCATGTGGGGTCCTGAGACAGAAAAAGGAAGCAGGAAAAAAAGGCATTGACACTTGATTCCCGCTATGGTGAGATGTTCATGAACATGTCATCTGTTAATGTGGACGTGACTACAGGCTTGGGAACTTTGCACCACTAATCTGAAACTATTCTAAAGGTGGAAAGTGTCCTTGGAATGGGGGCAGTGGAACAGTCTCTGTCCCATTCGATTTCACACTAAGCCATACAGAGTGAAGATCTGGGGCAGATGCCATCAGGTTACTTATCCCTGGAAGGGATCCTGAGGAAGAGCCTGTAAAATACTTAAACACTCCACTAGGGGGCGCGATGCTCGAAGTCTGCTCCAGGAAAATATTGCAAATGCCTTTCCTGGATTCAATGGGTGGATGAGTGTTAAGTCAAAGCATGACAATTATCTGAAGTACTGAGAGTGTGGGGGCCTCTGCAAGACAGGCAGCTGGCTCCCACACACACACACACACACACACACACACACACACACACACACACACCCGCCTCTCCAGGGTCACAGAACAGCAGAATTCCCAGCTCTGTAGGGGCTGTGTTTCATCAGAGCCCCTGGAACACTCGGCTGCAGCCACCTTGTCCTAGTGCCCACCCCAAGGCTAAGCTTCTGGTTGGCTGTGGCCATCGAGCCTCCTTACAGTAATTGCTCTGACGATGCTAAATGTGTAGACTGCTTTCCCGGAAAACTGCTGACACGCATGTCTGGGAAAGGGGGGGGGGCTGGTGAGAGACAACCTGATCCATAGGACGCCTGATGGCTCAGACCTTAATCAATCTCTACTCTCGCAGCTAAAATAGTTGTGATTTATGAAATTCTGCAAGTCGGATCCCTGCCGCCCATGCATTCTGAGTGGTAAAGGGGAAGGCTCACTGGACACCCTGCCTGCTGTGGTGTACTGCTGTGGTGTATCCTCCTCAACTTCTCTGAAGTCCCTCTGTTCTCCCTGGTCTCTCAGTCACAGTGCAAACGAACACAGCTGTATCTCCGCTAGGATCTGCCACACCCTCAGCTGCAGCCTTCATGAGACCTACCTGCCTCTTACCACTTTCATCCTCCAGCAGACTTCTAGGATGTGACACAGGTTCACACAGTGATCCTAGCCTGGGATCATTCTCTATGCATGGTGAAATGCCAACTGAGGGAAGAGCCATTTTCTCTGGCTCCATTTATGGAGCCATTTGTATTAGGGTGTTGGTCAGAAGTTGACAGGAAATACCAGCTTCTATCCAGTTTCAATTTATCTCCTAAGGCTCTGGCTCTGTGTGTGTGGTATGTGTGTATTGTATGTGGTGTGTGTGTGTGTGTGTGTGTGTGTGTGT
>JADRCD010237289.1:25875-59765 GCA_019843815.1 Montemys delectorum | reverse complement strand
AGCTCTAAGAAGCATAATAACAATGTCAGCGTAAACTGTCCTCTAACTGAACTGTAGTTTGTGTTAGAAGTACCCATGACTGTAGAAGGGCTGAGTGCAAACGATAACTGAGTCAGCGTCTTGTCAGCTCAGAAGCCCGCGGTGGAAGAGTAGATGAAGGCGTGTTGCTGCCATGATGGGTGAATACTGCCCAGAGGATCATTCAGAGCTGGTGAAATCTGTAACCTCAGGCTGAGAAGTTTGAGGAGGGGATGGTTTAGGGAATTGCTGTTTTCTGTTTGAAAAAAAAAAAAAACCCACACAAATAACAATGGAATTCTTCGACTTTAAAACACTTGAGCAACTGCTCCAAAGTCATCAGCTCATCAGGAAGAACAATGAGGACAAATGTGCAAGGAGACTGGACAATACGTGAGGCATAAAGGCCTTGATGCTGCACGTCTTGGACTTGGTTTTTCCATGCTCTGGGGTCAGTTTGAGGGTTTTTCATGATATGGTATCTAAGGTAGAATGTGCTGGGAGAGATGGCAACACGGGTATGGAACACGACACTCCCTATGATGACCAGTCTGGGATGCCAGTTACACATATGTGGTGGGTCCTGAAGTCAAGCCGCAGACATGAGAATTAAAGGACAGGAAGATGCTCTGTATCCCTAAGGATGTGATCTCCCTGAGGAGGTCATCTAGGACTGGATGTCATGTGGCAAGTCAGAGTTACTGGGCCAGTGTGACCTGACAATGAAGATCAGGTCTCCACACACATGTGTGGAGGAACCTCATATGAGGACCACGGACCTCATAAAGCCCACTGGAGGATGAGATAAGACTCAGATTTAGGAAGAGCCTAGAGAGGAGAAACTTTGGGCCAAGCCCTCTGGAACATTTCCAGAAGCACCTGAAAGAGATAGCAGAGAGAGAGACAGAGAGAGAGAGAGAGAGAGAGAGAGAGAGAGAGAGAGAGAGAGAGAGAGAGAGACAGAGACAGAGACAGAGACAGAGACAGAGACAGAGACAGAGACAGACAGAGACAGACAGAGACAGACGGAGAGAGGGAGAGAGACAGACAGAGAGAGAGAGACAGAGAGAGTGAGAGAACAGAGGAATGTGTAAGAGAGGGCAGATGGTGAAACAGGGGTCTCAGAAAACCTCCCACAGGATTCAGATACTCTGTGGACCAGTGTTTAGTCATACAGCAAGGAGTTTGAGCTTCCAGAGCAGGCAGGTGTGAAACAACTGTTGGGGGGAGGGTTGTTGTTGAGAACAATGGTCACTAAGGTAGTGGCAGATGACAGAGTTCCTGTCAGGAGCTAGCCAGTCTACTGTGACACAAGTCATAAAGGCCAAAGAGGAAAGGGGTCTTGGGAACATGCTCAAATGACCCAGAAAAGTACAAAGAGAAAATGAAAAGTTTTCATGCCGTGGTGACAAGAAAGAAAAGAACTAAACTAAAAGCCATTCTCCCCCATGGGTTTAGAAGAAATCGATGTGAAGTTGGAACCTGGGGCTTCTTGGCTCTGCATCCACGCATCATTTATTTGAGCACAGTGGTACAATGTCCCCACTCTGACGTGTTATTGTTGGTGGCCCGTTCTGTCAGTGAGATGCCCTGTGAGCTCTAGAGCAGCCAGTGGCACCAGGACCACCTGTCACTCTGTGAGTGAGGTCTTTCCAACAGCAAAACCACTTCCTAAGTACGAGAAATGAGTTGGTTTTCTCCTCAGGTGAGTCACACTGAACACACAAGCCCTCGCCTCCCTCCCCACTGCACCCTCAGAAAGAAGAGCTTAGCTAAAAGGTTCTTCCCAACAGCTGGGCATCTGTATGCTCCATTTTAGTCAAACAATGCCCAGACTAGGGAGTAGCATTATGCTTTTATATCCAGGGCAATGGAACTGTATGAATCTTGTGAATCTTGGGAAGGATTTAGAGGCATATTCTGCATGTTGCTTTCATTGCTATTGAGGCCGAAGAAATTGAGATCACCTCGGCCGGGCGGTGGTGGCACACGCCTTTAATCCCAGCACTTGGGAGGCAGATGCAGGCAGATTTCTGAGTTTGAGGCCAGCCAGCCTGGTCTACAGAATGAGTTCCAGGACAGCCAGGGCTATACAGAGAAACACTGTCTCGGAAAAAACCAAAATAAGATTAAAAAAAAAAAAAGCTAATCTGCTACTTTTCTGTTTCCAGTCCCTAAGACAATTAGTTCAATAATGTATTTGAAAACAATAACATGCACATTTTTTTCATTTCTTTGCATCTCCATTTTTATCATTATATTTTAATGGCCTGAGAATTTAGGAAAAGAAAAGGGACAAATCACAAATATGTTCAGCTATCTAAGAGTCATTGTGGCAAACAATAAACCATAATTTCAGAAAATGTATGAAAATATGCAAATAATCAATAGAATTATACTAATTAATAGAAATATACTGAATGACTCAGCATCCGGAAGCATCGTCCAAAGGAGGCGGGGCAACTGCACAGCGTGCCGCCGCCCCAGGGAGGAAGCTGGGCAAGGTTAGCAGTTACTGCTCAGCTCCCCACTTGGATTGTCTGGTGTCTGCTGATTGACACTATCCTGCATCTCTAACTGCCCCAAGTTTCTCCTTCACCCTTCAAGAGTGACAGTTCCTGATGAGAACATCTAGTCAATCTAGTTTTGGTCAATAGTTCATGCTCTTAACTCCAGAGAGACAAGTGACTGATTGCTTTCTCCATTTTGGGTCACAGAGAATAAGACAGGGTCCTGCTGTCAGGAAGACCCACACAGATGGGCATTCCCCCAAACTAGAAGAAAAGCTCAAAAAAGTTAGGGGTGTTGGGTACATAGACTAAATGTATCTAAAGTCTGCAGTGTCTACAACCTGGGCAACTGCTGTAACAGGACTGCCTGCGAGGCACTTGATTCTATTCCCCCTGTTTACCTGTCTGAAATATTGTCTTTTGACTTCAAAAGCCGTTGATAGTTATCAAGCCTCTGAATGATATGAGGGGGTTCCTGTGGGTTGATGGTCCAGGTAGAGCATGGTGCTGGGGCTTATCTCCCCTATGTGTGGGTCTGCTTTCCTTGCCATCTCTCCTAGTACCTCACACTCAGGTAAGAATGAGTGTTTCTTTCCTCTCCTTTCAGCCTCTCCTTTGGCTTCTACGCCTTAAAACATGAAGAAGTTAGAGAATTCTTCTGCTATATCTCAATCACTTCTACCTATGCAAATTCTCCATTGAGTACGTGTGTGTGTGTATGTGTGTGTGTGTGTGCATATGCATATGAGTGTGAGTATGTATGTCCATGTGTGCATGAGGGTATATGTTTGTGGGAGCAGGGGTGTAGAGGAGTAGGAGAGAGAGAGAGAGAGAGAGAGAGAGAGAGAGAGAGAGAGAGAGAGACAGAGAGACAGAGAGACAGACAGAGAGACAGACAGAGAGACAGAGAGACAGAGGGAGAGGGACAGAGAGGGAGAGGGAGAGGGACAGAGAGGGAGAAGGAGAGGGAGAAAGAAAGAATATACATATGCATGTGTGTTCATGTGTGAATGTGGATGCCAGAGGTTAACAGCTTTCCTCAGTTAATTGTCTAGCTTGATTTTTAGACAAGGCTTCTCACTTAAACTTGGATCTCACTGATTTGAGTAGATTGGCTTGCCAGGGCGCCCTCCAGGCTTCTCCTGCCTGTACCTCCTCAGCTCATGATGTACGGCACTGACTCTGGATTCTCACAAGAATGTGGGGGATCCAAACTCAGGTCCTCAGAATTGTGTGGCAGGACCCTCACCCACTGGCCTATCTCCCTGGATTGGTTCCCGGCTTTTACCCTCAAGCGTATGATTGAACTACTGGTTGCCTCCATTTGCTATCTGTTTACAGTGGTGGGCATCCGATTCAACATCACACTTGATAGGCAGGCACTCTGTCATGGTGCCACGTCCCAGCCAGATGTGAACACACTTTATCCCACTCGCTAGGTGAGGGCTTAGGCAGGTCAAGGTCACAGTATTATAAACTTTGGATCCACACCTGTCCCATGATGGAACCTATGACTGTCTGACCTGTAGACTATCCCCTGCCACATACCTGCCTCTCCCTGCTCACACCCTCAACTGTATTGTCTCTCCTAAGTCCTGGAATGGCTGTGAGAGTATCCCAGACAGGAGCTCCTTTGGTCCAGAATTCTGTGGACACCTGATGATTGGTACTATGTCTCAGGTTCTCTAGATGACTGTGTTTGTCTTACAGTCTCTGACCAAGTAGCCGTCCATTAAAATATTGTCAGGTTTTACCAAGAAACCACCCAGGGTAAGCTTTTTACATCGCATGTTAAAAAAAAAAAAAAAAAAAACTGTCCTTAACAGTCACCCCGACTCTAACTGTGATATCTCTTTCTCTTGACCTGTTTTAGTAGAACCAAGGCTAGGCTGGCAGTCCTAAGAACCAGGAGCCCTGACTCTTCCTCTGGTCCTGACCCCTGATAAGCCTCAACCTTTAGACCACCAGGTCCCTGTCGTAGAGGATTGTCTCCACAACACCTGGTCAGTCTTTTCTCCTGTCTCCTTCCAATTTGAAACCTGGTAACTCTTTTACCTTCTAGTTTATTCTTAATTCACTATTCAGGTCATTATAGCAACAAGATCAAGAAAGAAAGGTATCTATGCTGTTGTAAGCAATTCTGCCTGGTTGTTGATTCTAAAAGGCTGGCTATGGGATGGTTTAGTGTCAATATGAGTTTTAGACCAGGAATTCATGCGAAGGCTGGGTGTTAACATTAGATTTTGAGACTGGCAGGGAAGGTGTGGGAGGAAGTGGTTAGAGCACCCTGTCTGTCTGTCTGTCTGTCTGTAATATATCCAGCCAGATGAACAGTAGTCACTGCAGGACCAGGGAAAGTTTCCCTCTCAAGCCTTTTTGACAGACTTGCACGCCACAGTGATTAATTCCCCGAACACCCATGCCAAAGGTTCTCGCCTTACCCTGTAGTCTCTGATAGCCAGATCATTTACAATAGGTGACAAAGAGATGGTAACAATCTTGTTTGCATTTGCTGCTCTCCACTTCAAATGGTATTTTAGCTTTTTAAGCAGAAAAGCATTGACCAATATTTGTCACAATCTACAGACTTTTCTGTGAATGAACTTTCAGTTTTCAGAATTGCAGAGAAAGCAATCATCCAATTGGAGTAATGCAGCCACAGGGTTATAGTTTTGATACCACGTAGCCTGGAGTACTGTTCTCTACTCAGAGGTTAGCTATCCGTCTCACATATATATTATTGTGCTCCTTAGCTAGCAATAAAACCACTCCCTGAGACAGGACCTTTTCTTAGTCTGCCTGTGCAGCTACCACAAAATACCATAGGCTGGGCAACTTATTACTTAAAAAAGAAGTACATTTCTCATATTTCTTAATGCTGAAAAGTCCAAGATCAAGATACTGACATATTTGGTATCACTTAGACCCAGTGAAGTGACCAGCTATCTTCTTATTATCACAGGAAGCTGTGACAGAAATACAAGGGAATTCTTTAGGGTCTATTTTATATACATATAAATTAATCCCATTTGCCTGGATTCTGCCCACCTTATGTAAACCCTTCCGGAAGACCTGCCTTATAATTACATTGTGCTGGGAATTTGGCTTCAGCAGATGGTCTTGATGGTGGATGCAAATATTTTGTTTTGAATAAGAAAAGTTTCTATTTTATGCTTAGATTAATTTGAGAGAATAGAGTGGTAAGGACCATGAAGAAAAGGAAATCATCAGGTTCCTGGGCAGCAGGACAGAGCAGCCAAAGGCGAGACCATGTGGCAGCAACAGCAGTTCTCTGGGGGACCTGGCAGCTGCTTCTACCCATCCCATCATGGTGAATGTCTGAAATAGAAAAAAACACAGCAACATCTTTCTCACTACGGACCGGATTTATAGGCAATAGAACACATTGCTGCACAAAATATTCACCTTGCAGGTTGGTTCCTTCCATCAAACATTGCTAACTTTTAATTCAACACTGAACATCACAGACCAGACTGATCCCCTGGTTCTTTACTCTGAATGTTATCCAAGGATCCCAAGAGACAGGACAAATTGGGTGGAATTTTCCATCAGAGGGAACCTTGTCTTCCAGCAGATCTCCTGACACCTATCAAACATGTTTTGGTCATGTCAAAATTGAAACCATGTGACTACAATTGGGTCTTCTTGTCTACATGACATTGTCTTCCCAAAATGGCCTATAGATATATAAAAGGAAAAAAGAAAAAAGAAAAAGAAATCACGCATAAGAGAGAAACCAGTGAGAAAATTATATAAATCACTCCAGGAATTCCTGTCAGCAAATAAATATCCCTTCTTTCTTGATGGCTTTCCATGCCTCTACTGTATTGATTTTTCCTATTGTATAACATCTCCTAAAAAAAAGGAAAAAACATGTAAGTTTCATGCCTTAAATGGCCAGCATTTTCAAAATGCATTGACTTTCCTTGTTCCTGTTCTGTACACACACACACACACACACACACACACACACACACAATTATATTATTTTTAAAGTATCTTTTCATCACTTCAAATAAACTTGCTGTCTTCACTGATCCCACCAAACAAAAAACCTTATCAGCATTCTTTTTCCATGTTGCTTCGAAGAAGCTTTCCAGGGTTATGGACTGTCACCAGCCGTCACACACCAGTGTGGTCCCATCTTTAAGGCCCTTTGATTTTCCTTACTTCTTGAGAGTGAGAGTCTCTGTTTCTTCAAAACCTTTATGAGCACATGTTTGAACATGTGTTAACATTTTTGAGGCACCCATGTATGTGTGTACATGTATATGTATGCCAAAGGTTGATATCAGGCACTCTGCAACTTCTATGTGTAGGTGGGGTCTCCCCGTTGATTTCACAGCTTCCCAATTCAGCTAACAAGGCTACTCAGCATGTTCTTCCGGTTTCCTGTCTTTCCCTCCAGAGTGCTTGGATTAAGGGCAGACCACCACTCCCCCTTGGCTTCCCTGCTTTGAGTACTGTCCTCAGACCCGCGTGGCAAGCATTTCACCAGGTAAGCTGTCTCTGCTCCTCTTCCAATCTTTGCTTTGCTCTCTTTGTCTTTTCCACTTTCTGTGCTTTGGTGTTAGCTCTGGTCTCTCTACTTCTTACTGTTGTGTTCTTCCTTCAACTTTTAAGATATTAATTTATTTATCAACTCAAATCTGCATTAAGCCCTCAGCACATAAATACAGGAAAGGAACATCACAGTCTTTCCTGAAGGGAGTTCAGTTGAGGCCTACCAATAGAAGAGTCAGGGGCTCCCAGGAGACTCTTGAGTCCATTCCTAAAGGCCTGAATATCATGGCTGTGAGATGAGAGAGCTAGAAGGAGGAGGAGATATTTCAGGCTGAGAATGCAATGTGTGAGTAGGAGGCACGAGAGCACATGTGCTGGGTTGGATGCTGTGAACCAACCAATGGAGAGACTATGCAGATGGTGGAGTCAAGGCCATTGTGGGGTTTAGGGACATGCGCTCATGCTAGAAGGATGTGGAACTATTGCATTTAAGGAATGGGGCATGTTTAAAAAGGCCATCCTGGGAAGGACCTGCCAGAATCATTGAAAGTGGAGAAAGGGAGGAATATAGGGAAATGGGCACAGGTAGGGCTAGACTGGTGTTTCAGGCAGAGTCTTTCAGAAGAAAAGAATCAGTGGAAGGTATTTAACTATAAGAGGGATGGATTAGACTGCTTCCTCATCAGAGGCTGACTCTCACCCATGGTGACTGTCTGAAGGCTTGAGAGCTGAGATATCAGTAGCTACTCCGTCCCAGAAACTTAAGAACAAGAAGATCCAGGAGGCCTCCCCAGTCCAGAGTGGCAGGGCTGGATGCTCCCTGGGGAGTCACTGATGCAAGTCTACACTCAAAGGCTGACCACTATGGACAACTTGGCACTAACAGATACCCAATCCCCACAAAAGATCTAGCCTGCTGCTGGATATCAATTCTCCTTCCTCTGCTTCTTGCATCCGCCTGATCCCCTCACCCCCACGGTGCGTTCATGTTCATGGCAGCTTCTCCGCTCACTCTGCTGAGCACATGAGAGTTCTCTTTGGAAGCTTGCCCAGAGTAGGCTGTGCTGATTTCCTAGGTGTTTCTCAACCCAGACTGACCATCACAAATGGCAATGGGGATTTGCGCCCTAGCATCCATGGTAAGGAGGTGTCATGCAATGGAAGGAACAACCTCTAAGGTGAAAGCCAGACTTCCCTCTGTAGCCCACAGCCTCTTGTAATCTGCCTTCAAATCTGCTGACCAAATCCACCTGCATTCTGTTGAGTCTTTCATCTCTCCTATCCTGAGTCTTAATGCTTAATATTCTTTCTGCCTAGAGAGTTCATTGGTTTTACATATTCTCTACCTGTAGATCTCAGATATGCCTAACTAGATGGGAATGCTTTACATGCTCAATGACAGAACTGTATTTCCTTCTCTCCCAACCTTGGGATAAGCTTAATTTGTTCCCATACTTTATTTTTTGTCCATTCTTGCTCATTATTGAAACTCCTGTCCCTGGCAGCCTGTCTTCACACTGCAGGCACTCCATCAATACTTGCTGATGAATGAACGAATTGTATTCAACAATGAGGTCTGCATCACAAGGTCTCAGAAGGACAAGCCCCAATTTGAGAAGACTGTGATCAAAAGCCTGCTTACAAATGTGTGGACAAAGTGAAGAGAGCCATAGACATATATAGTGTAGAATTGGAGCTAAGGACAGTGAGTGTCTATTGTGTGGAGAGAGAGAGAGAGAGAGAGAGAGAGAGAGAGAGAGAGAGGGAGAGGGAGAGAGAGGGAGGGGGAAGGAAGAGGAGGGAAGGAGGGAAAGGGAGAGAGATTGAAAGAGAGAAAGAGCTAACTAGGAACCGTGTGCAACCTCAAAGCCCACTCTCAGTGATATACATCCTCTGATAAGACCACACCTTCTAATCCTTCCTAAACAATTCCACCAACTAGGAACCCAGCACTTAAATACATGAACCTATGGAGGCCATTCTCACTCAAACTACCACATGTGATCTGTAGATCTTGTAGAGGGCACAAAATGTGATTCCAAAAATGTTCAGCTTAAAAATCACACATCTTTTAATGTTTATTCATGGAGCATTGGTGAAGGAGAATTTGCAGGAGACTAGGTGCTGCAAATATATATTCTATATTTATATATTTAAATATATTAAATATATTGTATATTTAAATATTTAAGTAGATTATTAAATATATTAAATATATTATATATTTAAATAGATTATTAAACACTTGCCTGATGTTCACATTGCCATAAATTCAATCCTTAGTACTATAGAGATGGATAGATGGATGTGGATGGATGGATAGATAGATAGATAGATAGATAGGAAGGGGAGGAAGGGGATAAGGTAGGAGGAACAAAGGAGGGAGGGAGGGATACATAATTAAGCAAACTCTGAACAATGTTTTGTCCTGACCATCACAGACACTCTTGTGGTGACTCCATTCTGCCCTACAAGGTAGTGTGACACTGTCATAGCTGCTGCTCCATTCCACAGCCAGTTCGGGATTCCTGGGAAACTTGAAGTTCTCTGGAATCCATTGTTTCTGTAGTCTGATGAAAGAGTCACAAGGGCTTCACTTTAGAAAATCTCTTTTCCTGCCAGGGAGGTGACAAAGTAAGTAATTTGATCCAGACAAGTTAGCCTGCTCAGCAAGGACATGGCAGGGATGGAGAAGGGATGTAGAGAGGCACAGGTAGAACCCCCAGCCTGTAGGCCATCTCTCCCAGTAAGCTTCATAATGCACAAGCATTCTTACTTGGACTCTAAAGGTCAAGAATATTCAACCAGATGTCCAAACCCACAGTACATGGTTCCTGGGATGCAACTGTGTCCATGATACAGGGAGATTGGGTCTAGGCAGCCTAAGACTTCCTGTTTCTTATATCCAGTGTGTGTTCTTAGACCTATCTCCCACAGTGGTGAAGGGAAGAAAATCCTGAAGCAAGCTGCATTTCTCTACCAGGCCTCATAGGCTTCCAGCTCTCCTGCTCCCCCAACTAGTTTCCTAAAGGAGCACCTCATGAGGGGCTATGGAAATGTGTTCTTTACTCCAAGGAGCTCCCAGGGATAACTGAGGGAACCCAAATCCAGAGCCGCTTTATGACATGCACACACAGGCTGCTGCCTCCCCTGGTCTCCTTTTCTTTGCCCAAGTGAAGGGGGTTGACCTGAGATGTTTACATGTGCAGTGACCTGTGTCTATCCCAGAGTCAGCATTGACCAATGAACTCAGGTTTCTTGGTGATAAAAGCATGAATCAATCACAGAGCTTTAGAGCCTCAGCTTCTCCAGGCACTCACTGTCGGCCTTCTCTACCTTGGCTCAGCCCATCGTGATCCAGTTCCCTTGTCATCCTCATCAGGGCTTTGGAGTCAGCCTGTGACACATGCTGATCCAATTGCCTGAAGTGGTTTACTCAGAGCCAGGTTACACCCAATCCAGTTCTACTTCTATGACTGGCTTTGTCTCCATCTGTGAAATTTCAGAGTCCTCCAATGTCCTGCGCCATTCTGCCAGGAACCTGAGGCCCCATGGTTCTAAGATCACCAGACCTGACCGAGGAAGCTTAGCTCTGCTGTCAGCTACTTTTCTGATTGATTTCACCTTGCTGACTTTCAAATCCCCAGTAACTCCCTTTCTTCCTGACCATCATGGACAAAGCTTTATTCTTCTCTCACTCCAAAGCCACCACTTCTATCTCTTTCTACTCTTTGGATTTCTAATCTGCTCCCATGTTGGAACCTTGAACTCAAGGCTCCTTTCAGTTACAATACCACATCTTCTCACCTGTTTGCTAGGGGACAGTAGATTTTTACCTTTCAAATCAGGATATTTTGAGAGTGAGAGTGAGCACTGTTAGTACTTATACCAAAAGAGCAGACATAGGACAAGATGGTCCCCAGCGAGACTGAGAGTGAGCCCGCAATCTGCAGACCTGTGGCCAGCCATTTTGAAGTGCCACAGATCTCCTTTGTGAGCTCCAGTTACATTCAAATCTTGCCAGAATGAAGCAGTTATTTAGCATGATACGTTCATGTCTTTTGGGTCATGTGTACTACAGGCCTCTGCCTGTCCCCTAGACCTGCTAAAGCTCTGCTTTAAAGGACGAGCTCCCAGAATGAGTGGTTAAGCCTGGGGTGTTATCACAGTCAAGGCCATGGGGGTTGCACTCACACACAGCTGCTGTGCTTCCCTCCCCTGTCCTGCCCAACCTTCCACCTCTCACTCAGCACCTCACCCCAGAACTCTTGCAGCCAGCTCCTGAAGGACTCACCAGACCAGTCTCAAAAGAGGTGAGAGCTATAAATACTGTCCCACAGTCCGCTCCTGCAGGGACTCATCCCCCCATCCCCAACCCCAGTATTGTGTTCTATTTAGCAAATGGTGGCACTGTGACTTGCCGGCCTGTGTGTGCCAATTCCGTGATGAGAGACAGAATCCAAGTCAAACCAGGCTAGTTCAAAAGGGGAGTTCAAACATCCAAGAAAGTTCATGAGACTTCAAGGGCCAGGATGTGACTGGACTTGGAAAGAGTACAGCTAGAAATCCAACTGCTACTGGGCCTTCATGTTTGTCCCCTAGATAAGCAACCTTCCCATGGAGCAAAGGACATAGTTCCTGAGATCCTGATACTAGCCTCGTCTTAACCATGATCTCATCTGGGCACAAAACAAAACATGGCTATGGGGGAGACTCCTGGATCCCTCCTCTCGGCTACAAGACCTCTTAGGACCTCTCTGTTTCCACTTAAGGTATTTAATGCTTATGCAGGAGACTGCTTGAAGCAGACCCTGGAAGACAACGTTCTGAAAGCCTCTGCCCCAGCCACTTGCCACCTGCACCCCCATCAAAGGAAAGGACCCATGGGAAAAGCATCCTTCCATCTTACCTCCACCATCCCATAACGTCACACTTCCCTCTCTCAAAAATAGTGGCTCTCTAGGACATAACACCTGTCCCATTCTTTCCCAGGCTAAGACTTAAATTTGAAACAATAGTGGCAAAAACCAAACCAAAGCAACAATAACAACAAAAGTGTCTCTGACACAGAAAAGGACAGTGGCAGCAGCCTGGGCCTGAGTCACCTCCAGAAAAGGGGCCAGCTAAACCGAACCATCCCTGGCCTCTGAAATGGGGAGAAGGAACTAGACGTCACTCCCTTCACTAAGTTCTGTTTCCTGATTTCCTCTGGAATACAGGAAAATTAAGGCTGCAAGTGAGGACCAAAGCTATATGGGAGCGTGTGTGTGTGTGTGTGTGTGTGTGTGTGTGTGTGTGTGTGTGTGTGTGTGTGATTCATAGATCATCATTGCTTATATGAGGAGGGAGTAGCTGATGAGAGAATGGAGCTGCCAGGATCTGAGCTCCTGGAACCTAGTATTGCTCATTAAAGCTAGGGGAGCCATCTAAGGCTCCCTCTGCTTCGGGTCAGCCACCCTCACGGTCCCGCATGTTTGCAGCCCTCTAAGGGCCATTGCTTTTAGCTCTTCTTGCTGCTCTTGCTGCCTCTGAGAAGGCCCTGACAAGTTGTCTTTTCCTATTACCCTAGCCCACTAGACGAGCCAGCTGCCTGTGACATGCACCTCCACCCAGTTTCTTCTAGTACAACAAACAGCTTCTCATTTCCGCCCGCTCAGTGCCCGTTCCTCCAGTTCTTCCTGGGGTTAGGCTGTGTCCCTTGCTCACCAGATTAGTCACGAGCCTGTCAACTTTCAGCTGAGTTTCACCACGTGAGTCCATTTCCTCATCTTGCCTCTGCTCCCACATGTCCTTTACCTTTGACACTGTTCCTTCTGACACCTCCAGCTCGCTGTCAGATGAACTGACATTCCCTCTGTGGAGGGCCTGGTATCTTTGTCCATGGTCTTGCTCCCTACGCATGCTACGAGCCAAACCTGTCTGTCCCCATTCAAATAGCACAATTGGTGCCATTCGATTTACACAGAATCTCTGCCTTGCTCCTTTCCTCACCCAGGCCTCGGAGCCCATTCTATTTTCTTTGCACTTGTCTGCTCCAAACTAACCATTGCTCCCACCTCCTACACTCACATTCCGGGTTATCCCTGGCTACTTTCTCATCATGCTTCGCACTCTCCCTAGTTCTTTCTTATCCAAAGATCCTGCTTTCCTCCCTCCACCTCCTGCATACCCACAGCCTTCCCTGCAGACTTTGAGTGTTTTCCCAGGGTGGCCCCTGACTGCTGCTGTCAGCTGTCATTGATGGGTTTCATTTCCCCTCTCAGAGAGCCTGTCATTACTGTAGCCTGCAGCAGGGTAGTTTATAGAAGCCTAAATTCCCTTTCCCCCAGACTTCATAGTCTTTTTTATTTTTTTATTTTTTTCTCAAAGCATGCTTACGGGCACTATGCTTGGAACAGTTCCTAACTGCAAAGCTGAATTCATATCTTTCGTCTTTTGGTCACACATTTAAACAAAACAGTTCTTGATAATACAAGAAAGAAAGAGAGAGGAAAAAGGAGGGAGAGAGAGGATGAGGGTGTGTGTGTGTGTGTGTGTGTGAGAGAGAGAGAGAGAGAGAGAGAGAGAGAGAAGTTAACTGCAGTAGTAGAAGGGCTGTGATGAAAATACTAATATCTTGGTATTGTCAGTTATTCAAAATGTATTCTTTCAGTACAACAATGCAATCCTGTGATGATTGTTGATTTTGCATTTTCATTCCAAGTTTAAAGCCATTAATGAAGAACTTAACTGGGCATTTGCATGTGTGAAGGACTCAGCTCCACCCTGGGAATACAACACTCCCAGCCACTGACCTCTGCTATAGTATCAGAGGAAACAGGGCAGTTGTTTCACTGAAGAATCTAGAACCCTTGTTCCTCAAATGGGTCTTCTGAGGGTAGTAAGAGAAGGTCCAAGCAAAATGTGAAAAATGTGCAGGGCTCCCATGTGCAGTAGGGAAGGTCTGTTGAAGGCTGAGGGAGAGCCTTGTGAAGTCTAGAGGGGAGGGAGGCAAAGGGTACTTCAAAGTCTACAGAGGAACTATGAAGGACCTGGAAGCCAGGCGCTGACCTTGTAGTCTATCAGAACTGCAAGGGGGATTTCCCACTAAGCACTGTCAGATTGGCTGGTTAGACTCCTGAGCTGGAGCAAACCTCTTTATGATTAATTCTTCATGACAGAATTCTTATGTTGATGACATAACATCTGACGTGTGTGTGTGTGTGTGTGTGTGTGTGTGTGTGTGTGTTGTAACTGACTCTGGGTTAAATGAAACAAGCCATAACAAATCAAGTTCTGCATGACCCCACTCAGATCTGTAACACTGGCTTCCGGGAAGGAAAGTCGAGATCCTAGAACAAGGTTTACCTGATGCTAGGTTAGTATTACCAGTGTTGGGAGAGGTTGGTCATGGGTTACAGAGTTAAAGGTAGATGGGAGGGAGGACATGGCTTTGCGTTTCATGGGACAAAATTGGGACGCTGATTCACAAGAACATCTTGTGTATTTAAAAATCATGAGAAGAGGAGATTTTGAACACTCTCATTGCGAAGAAATGAAGAGTTTGAAGCAATGGATCTAGTAATTCCCCAGTTTTGTTCATTATACAGTGTGTGCTTGGATGGAAGTAGCCACAGAGGCTCATAAATACGCACCAGACATTAAACAAAATATTTTTCAAAAGAAAAACTAATATCCAAATACCTAAACAGGATCACTGGTATTTATCTATCTATATCCAGTGGAGCCCTCCAGAAAGTATGAGAATGACACAAGATACTGCATTTCACACCAGGGAGAGAGAGGAAGAGAGGGAGGGAGGGAGAAGGAGAGAGGGAGAGAGGGAGAGGGAGAGGGAGAGGGAGAGACCCACCCAGTGCCCTTACAGCCTTCTGCAGTTAGGAGTCCTGGTGGGAGAAGGCATGGGGAGACAACAGCAAGCCCTTGGTCTGCTGAGAAATCATTTTAAGCATTTCCTCTTTCTTTGGGGCCTTTTTAAAGGTATTCCAGCTCAGTTCTTAATTAAGAGCAGTGGGTGTACAAGAAGAGGAAGGAAACGAATAACCCTCCTTCTTGAGTAGCTGGGCTATTTTTGGTCAGATGTGTGGCTGGAGCCTCAGTTAAAGCTGAGGTTCCATTGAGCTGGTTTGGTTGGAATCACCAAATCTCATCTCTCAGCTTTGGCTTCAAAAAACCAGTGTTCAGGATGCTGAGTGATGTGTGGGTACAGTGGTACACTCCCTTTCTCTGTCATCCTTTCTCATCATGCGCTTCCCTGTACATTAAATGTTCATTAAGGAGACAGTCTGTTTTCATGGTTTGTAATTTCTTAAGAATCAGGCTGTATATAACCAAAACATCAAAATCCCCATGTGAAATTTTACAGCTCTTCCAGAAATATGACCCTATTAAGCATGCTTGTCTTTGGTCTCTTCTTAGTATGGTCTTAGGTCTCCTCAAGCTCTCTGAGTTCTATTAGGAATCCCATGTTCCTTTACACAGAGAGGACTCTCACAGTTTGTGCACTTTCTCATTTGAGACCTATGAATTAAAGTCCCCAACTCTTGTGAGCTTTGTGGTCGCACTGCAATCTAGCTGACTCTGGGCAAAGTTAAGGAGGAGTTAGGTCCCAGCCCAAGGCTCAGACTCTACTCTACAGTCTAGAAGTCTTTGAATTACCTGAGTATCTTTCCAGAAAAATGCCTCCTTATACAGTGGTATACCACACATAACTCACCCACAGGACATGAGATTGTAACACTTCTTTGCTGTCCATGACAAAATTATCTTCAGTCATACTTATGGAATGAAATAGATTACAATTACAGCCAGAAATGAAGAACAGACAACAAAAGCTTTCTTCTATTGAATTAAAATCAATGCTAATGCCAGTATAAAAGCAAAATAAATAAAATAAATATTATTGTACAAAAAAGCAAAGGCAAATGATTCATTTTAATTACACGAATATATTTTTGAGAGAGGAAAAATTATCTGTGAGGTAAAGAATCAGAAATTTATTTTTAGTCCCTTACTCTAATTCCTACACATCTGTCAATGACTTTGAGAAAATTTTCTTCACATTAGTGTAAAATATCTTTATTAGCAATTAGCTAGGGATATTCTACATTAATTTTAATTTTTATGATTTTTCCTCTCTCTTGGAAAGTTAATTTGTTTTTTTATTTTATTGGAAAGTTAATTTGTTTTTTTATTTTATCAATTTATTTTTATATATAATAAATATATAGTATATAATAAATCTTGTATTTATTATTTTGTGCTTTTCTTTCTTTGTATGTCTATGCTTGAATGTGTGTATGGCATATCATATGTGTGGAAGTCAAAAAACATTTGTAGGAGTTGGTTCTCTCTTATCATGGGCCCTGGGAATAAAACTAGTGACAATCCATTTTACCTGCTGAACCACCTTACTAGCCTGCACAGCTCAGCCTATAGTTGTAAACTCTCCAGAGATTCAGGCAGTCCTATGCAGAAGGCTCTGAGAATGCCTTCAGTCTCTTTGGTCTCTGCTAAATTATACTTTACATTGATGGAGTCTTACCATTGGCTGGAATGCACACAGGTTTGTGCTCAGCTGACCAACATCCAATAGCTCCAATGGACATTGGGTACATTAAATGGTTGCTTCCTACAAAAAGGAAAGATGCCTCAAAGTGAACTTGAACATCAGTGCAAACACAGTGGCAGAACAGGCATCGCCACCCAGTCAAGGATTTAACAACCACTCAACTGTTTTCTGTTTATCTAAAGAATGGCAGTATGCATTGCTTTTACTATTTATTTATAGTGATACAGTTTCTCTGAAGATAAATTAATGAATTCTGACTTAAATAGGTAGGAAATAAAACCATCTAAAGGAATAGCTAGTCTTCAACAGTAGATTGAGATCCAGGGGACCCTGGGTCCAATCCCCACAGTAGGAAAACAAAAGAAGCAAGCAAGTAGACAAAAGCCAATCGCAACTTGAGCACCGCTTCCTCCAGAACCAAAAGGGAGTAGCAAGATTCAGTTTGGCTAAAATCATAAGTAGGTGGCAAAGATGCCACACAGGTGGGTACCAAAGGCACCATACACATTCTCAGCATTGGCTGTGGCGCTCTCTTGATGGACTTGACCAGCGTTTAGGACATGTCCCACTGCCAGATGCTTCTGTTTTCTTATTCGGGCAGATTTGACTTGGAAATCTCATGTTTGGGAAACTGAAGACTTAGTTTTTATTAGCTTCTCAAACTGATTATAAAGTTTTCCCTCCTTCTCCTCTCCCTCCCTCCTTCCCTGCCCAACTTTTTTAATTTTTGGTACTGGAGTTTGAACTTAGGACTTCGTGCATGCTAAGCATACTCGTTTTAAATCCGCAGGTGAGCACTCCCTCTGACCTGCTCCTTGGAAGCCCACTCCACAACTATCCTTGGCAGGAGACTGCTCTGTCCTTTCATGAATAACAGTTGATTGCACGTGGCAAGATCAGCCGAGAAATTTAAGTTGTGGATCTCCTCCCTCTCAGCATGTTTCCCATCCAAACCTGTCATCACTCCTGCCCACAGCATTGCCATGAATGATGCCCAATTCTCTTTCTGCCAAAGTTGCTGCTGTTTGCCTGAGCAATAAGACGAATGCACCTCTTTTCATTTTTCCCTTTGGAAAAACCATGACTATGTGCTCTATGCTGTCAGCACCTAGCCTACCATCAGCGCCCAGGTACACACGCCATTTCTGGCTTCTTTAGCAATTTCACAGATACACTCCTGGAACCTAGCTTCCCCTTTTCCTGAAGCTAGACAAATTCAGTCCGAGACAAATGAGATCTTATGATGCTTTCATCTCTAAGTCTAGTAGTGACTAAAGGGAATGTAGTCTATTTTTTTTTCCAAACCTTTCAAAATACGACCCCAACCAGACGCCAGTATTTCTCATATTCCTTCCTTTCTTTTCGGTCATGGCAACCCTTGTAGTGTTCTGTAAGATCTTCATTCTTTCCTGATGGTGGCCATTTTCTACCTTCCTTCTCTGGCCACCCAAGCACACTGTGCTCATACTACCTGTCAGCCAGATTTCTGCTGCTGTGGTAGAACACCCAAGTCAGTCAGCTTTGAAGGGATAAAGGTTTGCTTTGGCCGGTGGATTCAGGGGTTTGGTCCACCGTCACCTGGCCCTGCTGCCTTGAGCAGGTAAAGGTGCAGGTCTTCTTCAAGGGCAGCCTCCAAGTCTTTTCACTCCCCTAAAATGTCCCATGTCCTGAAGGGTCCACCACCTTCCCAAGCACCACAAGCTAGCAAGTTTAACATGAAGCAGTCCTTACCACCGTGTCTTCAGGAGCCATAGAAGCTCCATTGTCTAGAGATGACTAGACCCCGGAGGCTCTGGTCTCTTCCCTCACAAAGAAACTTAGATCAGGTGCTAAACTATCATCATGAAAACTGGTTGGGTTTTTTTTTTTCAAGAAGCTCCCAAAGGTATTTTGAGACAAAATCCCAAAGGGTAAGAGAATTAATATTCCTGGGAAACACTTGACAAATGACAGAGAGGACATAGCAAAGAAAAACTCCTTCCGTTTTCCCCTTCACTCGAATACTCAGGGTCACTGATATCTCCTCTGCAGTAATCTATCTCCCTGTCTGGTGCTCTGAACTCCTCTTCCCTGGAACCAAACACAGGCACGTAAGCTTCACTTCGTGCTCTAGCTTCCAGGAAGGCCAGCCTAAGAATAGAGCTGACAGTGTGGATCCTTCCAGATCAATACTTAGGAGTGAGGAACACTTTCTACAGCTATTTTGTTTTGAAATGTTAATAGCTTTGCTTCTAAAATGTGAATACTATGTCACCATACTTAGATTTTATTATTTATTTATTATTTGTTCTTTCATTCATTCATTCACTCATTCATTCATCTATTCATTCATTCACTCATTATTTGGCTGTTTTTTGAAACAGTCTCACTAGATAATCCAGGCTGGGGGTAAATTCAGGATCTTACTGTTTTAACCTCCCAAGTACTGGGATTGTAGACCAAGTCATCTTTGCCCAGTTTGAATTCCTATTTTATTTATTTATTTATTTATTTATTTATTTATTTATCTATCATATTAAGTACACTGCAGCTGTCTTCAGATACACCAGAAGAGGGCATCAGATCTCATTATGGGTGGTTGTGAGCCACCATGTGGTTGCTGGGATTTGAACTCAGGACCTTCGGAAGAGCAGTCAGTGCTCTTATCCGCTGAGCCATCTCGCCAGCCCTTGAACTCATATTTTCATAAATTTTGGTAAAGAACTTCTTCCTCCCTTTTCCTCCAGAAATTTCACAGAGTTGTACTATTTAGTGGAAGGTCCACAAATTTTGAAGCCAGATAGACCTGAGCCCCAACCTTAGGTCTATCATGCACTAGCAAGGGTCTCACCTGCTTCCCCAGCCTCTCGTAGCTTCAGTCTTGCACTTGATGAAGAGCCCGTTTGTTTTCTCTGAGGTTGTTTCCCAGATTTGCAAAAGAAAAGCTGCACAGTTCAAGAAGCTGAGGTTTGTTTTGATTGTTTCTAATTGAACCAACTCTGTAAAGCCCAAGCATGGGCTTTTGAAAACCTCTGCCTGGGCCTAGGCTCTGCAATACAGTCCCACGCTGGCTTTGACAATCAAGGCAATTTAGGAAGGAAATCAATACTCCCAACACACCTAATGCAAAGCGGGTTTGGAAGAGCTCTCCTCCGAGAATATAAGGACCTCAGACTGCCAAACTCATAGAGTTCTGAGATTCCTTTTCTCCTAAACAGAATTAGAACCCCCCATTATGGCTACCACAAACAGGTATGTGCTGGACAGTCTTACATCCGCTTAACACAAGCTAGAGTCATCTTGGAGGAGGAGACCTCAATAGAGAAAATGCCTTCTTTAAGATCAGGCTGCAGGAAAGCCTGTAGGGCATATTTTTAATTAGTGATTGATGTGGGAGGGTTCAGCCCATGTGGGTGGTGCTACCCCTGGACTGGTGGTCTTGGGCTCTAGAATAAAGAGGACTGAGTAAGCAGGTAAGCAACACCCCTCCGTGGCCTCAGCTCCTGTCTCAAGTTTCCTGCCCTGTTTGAGTTCCTGTTCTAACGTCTTTAAATGATGAACAGTGACATGGAAGAGTAAGCCTTCCCTCCCTGAGTTGCTTTAGTGATGGTGGTTCACAATAACATAAGTAACCCTACGACCTTGAATGCCACTGAGTTAATTCATGGAGTGTGACCGCGAAGTGTCACACAGAGCATCTGAGACCTTTGGGCATACATGATTTCTCATCTCTTTCTACTAACTTCAGTGGGGAGGCCATGACTTAGTTTTCTATCATTTCTATAATATCACTTGGATTTGGCCTATGTTCCCTAGCTCCTTCCTCCAGCCAATTCCCAATTACTCCTGGTGACACTGAGTGGTGACAGCGTCCTTCACTGTCCTTACAAGAGAACCTTGGTCAGTCTAGTCAGAGAGCTATTACCAACTCCCCGTACGCTGACGTTAGCATTGGTAGAATGTAATGCCTTAGTTCTGCTCTGGGGTTTCCCAGGCAAAAGACAGTAGGAAAGAAGTCGTAAGCAGAAGACAGTGCTTCCTTCATTCTGCTAGTAAAATCCTGCGGTTAGAATTCAGTGGCTCTGGTTCCTACTCTGCTCTCTGAACAAGTAAGTGTGGACCCGAGGCAGATTGATAGGTTGTTTGCCATTCAATTTTGTTTCCTATAAAAAAAAATAAAGAGTCAAGGGCCAGCTGCAACTCTACCCCCAGTTTTCAGAAGGAATAAGAAATTCGCAAGGAAAGTTAGAGCCTTCCACTGCATTGAAGGAATGGTTAGGGTCGCTTCTCCTACAAAGGGAGACTCACGCTAAAGGTTAGCTTACCAAAATGCTTCTCTCTGTGATATTTGGAAAGTGTTCTATCAAAAGGACAGACGGGCGTGTATAGATTTTGTTACTGTGTGCATGTTTACTGGTATAGAATCACCAATCTGTGTACGCTGGAATAACCTGCAGTTACGTTCAGGGCTATACTGGAGGATGGTTAGGGGATGTAACTATAGTGGGGAGAAGCTGGAGAGACAGTGCCAAATGTTCTGCTCTCGCCTGCTTTCTGTCCAGATCTAACAAAGGTACTCCTTGGGTTTCAGTAAGACAATTGGAATGAATTTTCTTCTTATTCTCTCTCTTTCTGGGTATCCCAGTTAAATTACAGGTAAGCTCACACAGACTAGTTTTAAGCAGCTCTGTAGCACTCTTCAGACTCCATCTGTCCTATGAAGATAAAAACTTAGGTAAAACTTGGATTTTCCAACAGAGTAAACACCTAATCAGAGAGGAGGGAACCTGAGTGTGTGTACGTGCATGTGTGCGCGTGTATATGTGCAGATGTGTATAT
Source organism: Montemys delectorum (assembly GCA_019843815.1). Classification (NCBI taxonomy): domain Eukaryota; kingdom Metazoa; phylum Chordata; class Mammalia; order Rodentia; family Muridae; genus Montemys; species Montemys delectorum. Next base: position 38,324 of record JADRCD010237289.1, on the reverse strand, counting down.
GTATGTGTGTGCATGTGCCCTTTCCTTTTCATTCAAACCTCAAATATTCAGAAGACCATCTTGTTGCTATTTGAAGGCCTCTCATTTGCCCTCAGTCTTATGGGTTCAGAGAAGGTATCTTCAAGAAGGAGGATGAGCCAGAAGTGAAATCCACTTCTAGCTCCAAGGCTTCAGTACTGTCCATTAATCTTTTTTGTGCTGAAAATATTCTTTCTTTTCAACTTCCTTGATCTCTCATATGTATGTTAATTAGGCAAAAAATGCCAAGAATATTTGTGTTTGTATATGGACCGCTACAAAGACATAATCAAATAAAATGCTCAGTGAAATTTTAGATTTATAGGGTTAATGAGATGGCTCTGTCAGTAAAGTGCTTTCTGTGTAAGCCTGAGGACCTAAGGCCAGATGCAACAGTGCATGTCTAGACCACAGGCGCTGAGGTTGTAGACACAAGCCAATTCCTAGATCTCACTGGTCAGCCAGTATAGCCAAATGAAGGAGTGGCAGATTCAGTGAGAGACTCTCTGTCAAAAAATAGGGTGGAGTGTGATGGGGATCAGGGAACATGTCCATTGTCTACATACATAACACACACATACACACACGCACACACACACACACACACACACACACACACACACACACACACACACCAAGAAGAAATTTTATATTCCTATGGGAATATGAAGCTTTATTGAATGGTTAAATTAATGAATCAAAGATGATAATGGCTGACAATTAAAGATGATGATAATATCAATCCCCTACTCTTACAATCTTAGGGTTTTTCCTCCACATGATCCAATTAGAATCAACCCATGACATCTCCATGCAGAGTTGTAGTGAGGGATTATTTTGCTCTTAGTCAACGGAAGGTCAATTTCTATGTTCCGACAGTCTTCTTCTGGAGTCTCTCACTGACTTCTGGGTAAGCAGGTCTCCTGCTGTGCACACTTCTGGTTCTCCAATACGTGGTGGAACCAAAGTCTCTGATTTAGTCAGGTCATCAGAGTTGATCTTAGTATGGAAAAAATCAATGAAGGACATGCTCTCTTCTTCCAGGAAATAGCTATGAGCTGCCCTCAGCTCAGCTAATTTCCTACCTAAGAAGTAGTTAGAAAATAATATCTCAGGAGCCAGCTGTTGAAGAGGCTGCTGTTGCTCCTGGGCAGAGGATGTGTCCTATAGAGTAGGAGCACCATGATTCTTTTTCATTCTGATCTACCCAATCTCCCCTCCCCAGTTGCAGGTGCAAACTCTGCTGTGTTCTTGCACAAGTACACAAATGCTTGTCAAGTGGGTGTGGCTTGATGCTGCTCCTGTGTGGCCCAGAGCAAGGTATGGGAGGCTGATGTTGGTGCCTGATCACATTACTGCTAATGGGCGTGTTCTAGGCGTCACAGATGGAACAGGCTTTTAAAAGAGGCTTTCTAGAGTTGGGACAATTGTTTAGCACTGTGAGACCCTGGATTCCATTTCTTATACTAAAAGAATAATAAAAATTGGCTCTTAGGCCAATTTAAAATGGCAATTAAACACTTGACTAGAAATGTCTTTAAAAAAAAAAATAGATGATGTAAATTGAAACTGAGACTCCTTTAATAATTCCAAAATGGAATGTGCTTCCTTTCTGCTGGAATCAGACAGTGCAGAGCACCAGGATTCTTTGCTCTTGTGTGCCCTGCAGGACCTAAGCACAGTCCTTTGTTCGCAGTGCATCCCTCTATCCCCACCCTCTACCCCATGAGACTTCAATTCTCCATTAACAGATCTGCCATCTAACTGAGCGCATTCTACCTGGCTGCCAGCGAAACGTGGCATGAAGCTGTCCTCAGACCTACAGAATGTCTCTTCAGGCCCTCCAGAGGAAACACAGGATTTTCCCCTTGAGTATAGAAATGCATCATCAATGAAAGATCAAGTTACTGCGTTTCTTAGGCAGAGGGCAAAGCCAGGAGATGGGGGGGGGGGGGGGGAGGGGGCTCCTTACTCAGAGGCCCTTAATACGAACCTTTAAATCAAGGGCAGATCCAGGTCTTTTCAGGCCTCTCCTGAGGTCATGCCGGTGAAGGGTTCCGAGCCTGAAGTTCCATCAGTTTTGTGGTACCCTCACCTCTACCCTTAACTAGGGCGTTGCATTCCAGAGTGTGTGTGAAGCCTCTCCTACGGCAGGGTGGACTTTCACTTACAGATGATCTCTCTCTGAGCAGCAGACTGAAGAAGGGCTTGAGTTTTGGAGTCAGAGAGGTCTAGTCTTAAATATGCCCCTGCCCTTCACTTGCTTTGGACTCTTGAGAAAAAAAAAAAAAAAACAACAAACAAAACTCAAAATGTTCCCTAAGAAGAATGCATGAGCCAGGTGGTGGTGGCGCACGCCTTTAATCCCAGCACTTGGGAGGCAGAGGCAGGTGGATTTCTGAGTTCGAGGCCAGCCTAGTCTACAGAATGAGCTCCAGGACAGCCAGGGCTACATAGAGAAACTTTGTCAAGAAAAACCACACACACAAAAAAAAAAAAAGAAGAATGAATGGTGTGTGTGTGTGTGTGTGTGTGTGTGTGTGTGATGGGAATAACAAGACACCACAGTATGGCTCTGCCATACTCCCATGGCACTATTTAGATGAATATTGGGTTCCAGTTTCTCTTTTCTCTCTCCCATCTCTCTCCCAAGAGCCATAGAGTGAGCAGCTTCCCCACTGCATACTACCACTGGGATATATACTGCCTCATTATAGGCCCAAAGGCAGCACAGTTAAGCAGTCATGGAGAGAAGCTCTTCCTTTCTGAAAGCCGGGTATCTCAGGCACTTTTTCACAGTGCTGGGATGCTGACTACCATACAGAAACACAGTGCACTGTATCCAGCACATAGAGAAAGGCCACATTCTGTCACTTAGTGGATGGAGTCTCATGTGCCTTCCCATTAAACTGTCTTCACTCGAATCTGGTGAATATGATTTGCCTTATAAGCAAGTTAGTTACTATTGTTAGCATTCACGAGTAAATAGTTGGCAAGTCTGCACTCAAGGTGGTTTAACTGTGTAAGCACAGACACAAGACGGGATGGAATACCGCTTGCGCCAAGTTACAGGTGTTTCTCTGTGTCAGTGCAGCCCAGTAAGGGTAAAGCATTTACCAATTCAGCACGAAGACATTCCAGGTGGCAGCAGAGGAGCTAGCCGTGGCAAAGCTTCTGCTGCCTGAGATGTACTCCCTCCCTCTAACATCTATCCCAACCCTGTGACCCAGCGGAGAAATATACAATCTCAAAAATTAAGACAAAATATTCAGTTTATTTGGTTTATTTGACCAGTCACATTGGACTAAAATGCTAAAATTCATTTGCATAATGTAAAAATATACTTTAAATAAGAATACTTACACTTTACAATGCTAAAATATATATACATATATATGAAAGATTCATGAGGGGATTTGGAATAAAACATACACAGTATGCTATTTTAATATAGAAACACTTTAAAGAAAATAGTTTCATTAATTACAAAGGGAACATTACGAAGAATTTACAAATGTTTCCATTTTCTTGAAGGTCACACTTCTCATCCTTTGGGATGTACAGAAATTATGTGGTTTACACAGTTCTGTCCACATTTAAAACATTGTGTTTTAAATGTTTTAAGCATAGCATGTACAGTACACAGTGTTTCCATAGGAACATAACAGAAACTGTCACTAGTGGCCTGCTGTCAGGTGGCTCTGAGAAAATCAGCCATTTGTGAGACACTAGTCCAGTGTATTGCTTTAATATTAAAGTTGTTCTATTCACCCAATATACAATTAATTAAACTTACACTAGAGTTGACCAACCAAGGCTCAAAGAGTTGCCATATAATACACACCAATATATACACAGCTCAGGTCTTCTGAGTTGAATGAAGAGCCCGTGCTTAAATGAGAACCAAGAACAGGAATTTTAGGTTACTATCTTGTGAGGGCTATTTTTTTTAATGTCCATCAAAGTGCAAAGTGAATGGGAATTGTCACCAGAAATGATCCTTCCCTGAGCTCACCGCTCCCTTCTGTCCAGTCCCACCACCTGAGAAATGAGAACCTTGGGCTCTGGGACATGTCAGAGGAGTTTCACAAAGGGGCCGCAGCTGCAAGGTCCCTGTGTCACTAGAGGCCTCCTTTCCCCCTAAAAACACGGGTAAAATTCACTATCCAGAGCCGCTGTGTAGGGTCTGCAAAACGACTATCCAGGAGAGAAATATCCTACTTCGTTGCCACCCAACAAAGTCATCCATCAGCCATATTCCAGGGTTGGTGGCCCACGAACAATATTGAAGTAGCCAGCCAGAGCTCCGAGATCAATGTAGAGGGAACGCTGTCTCCTGAGCACTTCCGACTCCTCGGAGCTGCCTGTGCATGATGAATCTGCAAAAGCAATATGGAAACAATGGGGAAATAACACCAATGATCGGATGGCCCAGCAAGTAACAACTTCACGTCCCCTCTGCTGAGGAGCCCCTGTGGGGCTCAAGAGACCGTCCCCAGCTGTGGTTCCGACACAGATGGCCTTAAGAACACCCTGGGCTACTTATGGAATAGCACACAGGTCACAGGGTTCAAATGGGGGTCAATGAAGACAAGGAATGGAGTACAAACTCTGGCCTATATGTCAGTACTTCATTCCGCCACCACTAGATAGAGTGAAATTAGACAGGTATAAAGAAAGACAGGCACTTCAGGCTTGACCTCTGACTTTGGGCCTATGTGAGTGAATAGAAGAAGCCTTCTCCAGGCTCAGGGAGTGGGGGTGGGATACACCGGCCCTCCTAGGTGGGAAGGATTCATAGCCAACATGGAGACTTCAAGCAGAAGACAAAAAACAAGGTGGCATCAGACATGGTACTTTCTTACCACTTGGAGCCAAGGCTGAATTACCCAGAAGCCCGCCCATCGCTAAGAGCAAGCAGGCTGCTGCTCTCCATTTGTTTCTAAAGTCAAAGGGTAGTCTCTGATTCAAATAATGCAAATCAGAGGCAAGATCCAATGACTGTGCTACCTCAGCTCACTCTGAAACTGGCTAGAATTGTGGTGGTGGGTGAGCTGATCCAACGTGTTGCCTGAATGCTCTCTTTCATTCTCAGATGATACTGCACGATACTCAGGAAGTCACCCCTCCTGTTTCACTTAGGTAAGGGGCCACGATGTATGCTATCATCTGGGCAAACTTCCTTCTTAAATTCTAGAGATGTGCCTGGTTGGTGTGCATGAGCACGTGTGTACGTGTGTGTTAGTGCGTGTGTATGTGTGCGTATGTGTGTGTGTAAGTGTGTATATGTGTGTGTACGTGTGTATGTGTGTGTATGTGTGTACGTGTCTGTGTATGTGTGTGTATGTGTGTACATGTGTGTATGTGTGTGTACGTGTGTGTGTTTGTGTGTAGGTGTGTGTATGTGCATGTGTATGTATGTGTATGTGTGTGCATGTGTGTATGTGTGTGTACATGTGTGTGTGCGTGTGTATGTATGTGTGTGCATGTGTGTATGTGTGTGTGTGTGCGTGTGTGTGTGTGTGTGTGTGTGTGAGTGTGTATTGCAGGTGATGGAACTCAGACCTTGTACATGACAGACAGTGTTCTGCCTCCTAGTTAGAGCTCCAGGATCTGTTTTACAGTTTATTTCAAGACATCTCATTAAGCTGCCCAGGGTAGCCTTGAACTCAAACTCTGTAATGCAGGCAGGCCTTGCTCTTGTGGCCCTCCTGCCTGTGCCACCATGCCCAGCTTCTTCTCTTTTTGAGACAAAGTCTTAAGTAATTGATGCTGACCTTGAACTTCTAACTGACCTATCCAAAAGGTGGGATTACAGGCATGTGCTATCATGCACCATGCCTGACCGTCATCCCCCCCCCGCCCTGCTCCCCAATCTCTCTCTCCCTCCCTCCCTCCCTCTCTCCCCCCTCCTCTCTCTCTCACACACACACACACACACACACACACACACATACACACACACACACACAAGTGCTTTCATGACCCACATCAGCGCTCTGCTTCGGATAGCAGGAGGGAGGCCAGTGGCTCCAGTGGCTCCACACCTACAGGCACACGCCCACACACACACAGCACGGTGTCCTACCAGCAATGTTCTCAGGAAGTTCTAGTTCCTTCCTGCTCAGCAGTCTCTTCCGTTCAAAGAGGGCAGAGTCCAGACTCTGACATCGTGGCTGGTCCTCTCTTGGGGGATTCAGGGCTTCGTGCTTCAGTAGATCTGCAGCTTTGGGGCGGTGGTTGGGGTTCCTCTGCAGGGCGGCTTCTATCAGCTCCCTCATGCCTGGACTGCAGTCACCAGCAATGTCTTCCAGGGGAGGTGCCTGTTTGTGGATCTGATAACAAACCAGCTCTGTCAGCATGGATGGGGCAGAGACAGATCTGGGGGAGAGACCTATGCCCCACTGCATGACCTAGCAACTCCCTAGGGGTGGTTAAACCAGCTCCAGCTTAGAGCTGGGTTTAAAGTGACAGCTTCTTATGGGGAAATACCTGCATCTACCTCCTCCCATGCTCTGTTCTATGCCAGGCTGTCCAGCAAAGCATAGGGAGGCGGAATTGGCAGCCACCTCTCCTGGGTCACAATTCTCCCATCACCCCATCTCTTTAGTATGAGGTGGTGGGACGCACTTCACAAAGCCCAGCTGACTTTCACTTACTATGTATAGGTAGGAGGGGTAGGCCGATCGAGGGTAGCGCTTCACCCAGGGTGGGGTGCCTGTCTGCATGTGGATGAGCGTGGCTCCAAGGCTGTAGATGTCTGCTTTTGTGGAATGGCCCCTGCACAGAATCACCTCCGGGCTCATGTATATCTGAAAAAGACAAGGAAAGCTTCATTTATCTGCCTTTCTTCTCCATGTTCAGTTCTAGAAGCTGGCTCCTTCGCCTTTGTTGTTTTTGACGCATGCCCTGGCTTTCAGAGGGAATGCTACTGCAGTATCCCTCAAGGAAAATTTCAACACTTTCTACAGAGTCTGGATGATTTGGATGAAGCCATCACTGCAGTATGGCAAAGAGCAGCTCTGTCCCTGGACTGAACACATAACAGATCTGATGGCAAAGGTCTAGATTTTTGAACCTACTGACTCCCACTGGTCTGAGTTCTGTAGATGTTCATCAGTTACACACAACTGTCTATCAAAACAATTCTTTTAGACTTAGCCGAGACTACACCTATACTCCCATTTATCATTTAATTGCCAAACAGTGGCAGAATCCTGCAGGGTTTTTACATCCGTGGCTTAGAAGGGAAGAACCTAGAAAAATAAAGTGTAAAGCTGGGAAAATGGCCCAGGGAGTCATTTATACCTGCCAAGTATCCCAGTGACTAGATAGCAAATGCCTGTGACATCAAGAGTGTGAACATCCTGAGCCTAAGCAGGAGGATTGCCACAAGCTCAAGGATAGCTTAGGCTACAGACGGAGACCATCCCTCCGCCCAAAGAACAGAGATAAAAAATAAACAAAATTTTGCTTTTCTAAATTTAAGATGAAAATGAAAAAAAAAGCCCTGGTTATCAATAATCTATAGTTAGGGCTGTCACACACACAGACTGTAGGGCTGTCACACACACAGAGTGTAGGGCTGTCACAGACACAGAGTGTAGGGCTGTCACATACAGACACAGAGAGTAGGGCTGTCACATACAGACACAGAGTGTAGGGCTGTCACACACACAGACTGTAGGGCTGTCACACACACAGACTGTAGGGCTGTCACAGACAGAGTGTAGGGATGTCACAGACAGACAGAGTGTAGGGCTGTCACAGACACAGAGTGTAGGGCTGTCACAGACACAGTGTTAGTGTTCTAATTAACAATATAGGTTACATAACTTTAATTTAAAGCTATAAGGCCCTCCAAAATCGAAAGCTTTTGAGCTGGATGATGCACCGTGTGGAAAATTCCACATCTGCCCTCCTACGACCGGCCATAGTAAGAACACAGCCACACTGAGAATAGCCTGTCAAGTGTCCTTCAGGTTAATGAACCCTGGGTCTCTGCTTTGGTCTCATCCTCAGGATACCTCACAACACAAATGCTCCAAGATCAAACAACAACAAAAGAGTAAGTGAAAGAATGGGGGAGGGAAAGAACACAAAATAAAGAAGGAAGGGATGGGAAGAAAGAGGAGCCGTGGGGGGAGGGGAGAGCTCAGAAGAGCAGGCACTTGGGATCTCAAGCCCTTTCGGTGTGAAGTTTAAAAAGGTTTTATGCTGTTGTGTGCATATGGGGAAAGGGTTGATGTTCTTAGAATTCATTTCTAAGTAAATGAGTAGAAAATCAGCTTACAAAAAACCGGGGAAACTGCCCATTTTCCCCTTCTTAGCAGGCTCAACTCTTTCCTAAAACGCACTTCCTGTTGCCCACAGCAAGCCGGCTGTAGCCGAGCTCCACGTTCACCCACTTTCCTGGCAGACAATGCACAGTATATGTCTCTTCACTTTTTAAATAAACGCAATCTCATTCTCAGAATTAAAAACTAAACAGACAATTTTGTACCCCATGATCAACAAGGAGTTACACATGTACAGCTTGCCAAGAGGAGTGGCCTTCCTGTTGAAACTTACCATAATCAAACACAGTTAAGAAAGAAATGACATGTGCTTACTGCCAGTGGATGCCTGCCTCCTCTCCCTCCGTCATACACAGTAGGGGAGAATGCACACATGGGTGATGTCTCAGCCTATGACTGGAGCTGGCAGTATCAGTCTGCCATGGTGAGCTGAGTGCAGGCCCTCTGGCACACAGCCAGGAGCTTCCAGCTCAGTGTTTCCTCTTCCTCAAGCTCCCAAAAGAAACAGCACAGGCAGGTCAGAAAGGTCTGTCTTTGGGCTGGCTGCCTGGAAGGCTTGGGTTAGAACAGACACCACTGGTCCTGGAGCTGTCTAACGATGCCCCTTCCCCAGGATGAGTAAAGTGCAGGGGAACTTGAAGGCGGAGCTGAAGGAAAAGAGGCTGCCATGGAATGCATGCATGAACACATGTGCTCATGATCATTATATGTTAACTTACAGGCACGAACACATGTACACATGATCATTATATGTTAACTTACAGAAGTTAATGCTAGACTCAGAAGAAAGTAAGAACTATAAAAATCAAAAACAAGAAAAGACAACAAAGTAATTCTAGTGTGTTATTTATTTTTCCTATTTTTCCCCCTCTGAACCATTTAACTAAAAACCAGTAAATATATGCCAGTATATATGACATGTTACAGTATTAATACTCAAGTTATTGTCTAACGCTCTGAATATGAATGGAGAAAGGGGGAGAGAGAGGGAGAGAGGGAGGGAGAGAGGAAAGGAGAGAGAAAGAGAGAGAGAACAAGAGGGAGAGAGAGAGAGAGAGAGCAAGTGCTATCCAGAGGTGCCATCTGTAGTTGTGAACTATACTGCAGAAATCTGAAACAGACATTGCCTTCCCAGCAGCGGAGCGATCACATATTCTAATGGAAGTAGACCTGCCTGCTTGCCTGGCTAGTAATATCTAATTTGATCTTTCATATAAGAAGTAAAGGCAGACTTGCTGAAAGTTTGCATTAGGACTTCATTGTCCTTTGCACACTGATGACAATCAGACTTCCATTTGTGAGCACTGTGCAGACAGTACAAGGGAGACTGGGGGAGATGGGGGCGGGGCATACGAAGACACCAAGGTCAGTTTTGTACTGAATACCTGCAAATTAGCATTGGCTGAAAATACTTCATCTAAATACTCCTCAGGAGCTAGGTGGGTATGATATATTCTAATAATCCCATACTGCTAATAAGCCCACAGAGGCAGGGGCAAGAGAATGTTGAGTACAGGCCAGCCTAGGCTGTTCAATGCATTTGAGGCCAGCCTGAGCTATCCCAAACTCAGAGAAGAAGAGACTCTATTGAAGACCGAGATCTGTGACTCTACACCCAACCATCCTCGTGGAGAATCCCAGACACCCAAGATTTTCCCCAACATTGCATAATTTTCAACTTGACTGCACTGCCAGGAAACAAAAGGTATTTTTTTTTCTCTAATACCATAAATAGTTTTGTTTCTCAAACTGGTTCCAGGGAAAAGGGTGGGATGTCCCGGAACTGTGCTCCTGACTAATGCCAAAAAAGTGGAGACGCCTTCCAAAGACAACGTCCTGAGCATTAAGTCCGATCAGACTTTCTGCTGTGGCAAAGCTCTCTTAAGAAGCAGGAAACAAACATTCTCTAATTTAAAAGAGGTTTATGGAACTGGTATAACCTCAGCACCAGGGAGGCAGAGGCAGAAGGATTATGAGTTCCAGGTCAGCCAGGGCTGTACGGTGAGGCCTGTCTCACAGAAATAGAAACCAAGGACTCACGGGAGCTTATTAGACCCAAAAAGGGTTTTCTCAGTGGGCTTCACCGGCAGACTAGCTACATTTTATCACTACAAATCCAAGCAGGGTGTGTCTGTGCTCAGGACTCTAAGCTTATGCTATCCTGGGATGAAAGGCAGGCAGGCATTGGTGGCCAGCCTCAGTAAGCGCTAACAGCCAGGGCTTGGAAGACATACTGAATCAAGAGTTGTGGTAGTCATCGTGATTTGATACGTAATAATGTTGTTACCCAGAATTAAGAGCCCAAATCCTTAGAAAATAAGAAACTAAATCTTTATTCTCCAAGAATTCAAGTTCAGGCTCTGCTGGTGAGTGGGTAACGTCAGGCAACATGCTACAAGCTCTCCATTGTCTTCTTATAAAATAGGATAACAGCAGTCACCTATCTATTATACCAGTATTCACACACAATAAATTTATTTAAGGAAGAAATAATTCATTTAAAGTATTAAGCGAACTATAAGTTGACTATTGTTCTCTAACAGTTTTTTGTTTGGTTGGTTTGGTTTGTTTGATTTTTTTTGTTTGTTTTGTTTTGTTTTGTTTTGTTTTTTGGGTTTTTTTTTTTTTTTTTTTGGTTTTTCAAGACAAGGTTTCTCTGTGTAGCCCTGGCTGTCCTGGAACTCACTCTGTAGACCAGGCTGACCTCGAACTCAGAAATCTGCCTACCTTTGCCTCCCAAATGCTGGGATTAAAGGTGTGTGCCACCACTGCCCGGCCTCTCTAACAGTTTTAAAGGTAAATTCTGAGTATCCCTTTCCTGAGAAACTTAGAACCAAAAACATCTCAGATTTGGGAGCTCATATTTTGGAATATTCGATGCACTTGTGGGCTTCTCTTTTCACCTTGTCTGTCTGAATCTATGTATGTAAAATATACAACACTGTACATGTGACACTTCCTCCCTTGAGCTGGGATCTCTTATTCATAGCCCTGTATTCCAGGCTACTCCCCTGTCTACTCGGATCTACCCACAGTCACACTAGGACTATCACACGTGGCTTTATTTGCATTCTCAGGATTTGAACTCAGGTCCCCAGGCTTGTGCAGCAAGCACTTTACTTGGCAACCTCTCTCTAGCTCTTGCCTAGCTTTCTAGACTTTTGGATTAGGAAAGGTTAACTGATCCTGTTTTGGCACTGGATTGTCTGTAAGTACTTTGTGCTGTATATATATAAACATAGTAATAAATAATGTCTATAAATATAACCATGCATATTTAAAGTCTTATCATATAAATAGTAAAAAAGTAAAAAGTAAAATGAGTTTGTTCTGGTGACAACGATCATTCAGTGTTGTCACTTTGCCCCCTTCCTTGCTGTTTTTCACAGCATTTCTAGACCATCACCAATACAGTTCATGGATTACCTCTGTTCCAGTCACCAATACAATTTATCAATTACCTCTGTTCCCCTGAGGTCCTTAGGATGATAGACATCTTCAGTCATTTGAACGCTCAGGCCAAAATCTACCAAGACAGCTTTTGTAGACATGAATACAATGTTGCTAGCTGCAACGAGAGGGGTTTTAAATGTGAGTTACTGCATCCTAACCCAACAGGAAAACCTTATCTAGAACACTGAGTTCCCATCAGAGCAGAACCAAATGCTTCTGATAATAACACAGGCGGTTCAACCCAGAAGTGACTAGTAGGGGAAAGTTCAGGTGGAAACCACCCGAGGCTTGTCAGGAACCCACCTACTGTGTGCAGATAGGAGCTACAGCCATCAGGAAAGCTCAAGGCTTCGGCTTCAAAATATAAGATATGCAAATCTACTGTAATCAAGCCACTATTGTTAAAAAATATTTAGGTATTTTTTCTGATTAAAGCTGTGTTTGTCCAGTGTTTAGGTATTAAAGATTTATAGTGAGTCTCTCTATACTATATCTTAGTTCTAACAATTTGTTTTTTCTTTTAAGAGATTGTTTAATGAATTGTTGCCAAATTATGACTCAAAATTAAGAGAGTATTTGTTACCCAAAAATATATGCCTATGTGCTTGCATTATATAAACTCTGTATGTGCGTGCTTCTCTGTGTGTGTGTGTGTGTGTGTGTGTGTGTGTGTGTGTGTGT